>JARPZY010000002.1:2527455-2684099 GCA_036172905.1 Meloidogyne graminicola
CCGATTTAATTTTTGATTATAATACTTTGTTTTTTATTCTGATTTCTATTTTAGTAATAAATGTTTAATTTTATTTTATTTTAACTGCTAACATTTAACTATTTTTTGCTTATCGCAATGCCATCATGTTTTTTTTTAACTAAATCAAATTAATTAAAAATAGTGCAGATTATCAATACATAAAAAATTAATTTTTATTCTATAAATTATTTTACTTTTTTTGCATCAGTAGCTTTTACACAGCCTCTCCACAGGGGAACACTAATAGTAAATTTTTTATTCCAGAAGATCACCTTTTCATTAATGTATTTTCAACAATTTTTTATATTAAAACGGGTGATCTTTTGACTTTACTTTTATTTACTAAATATCCTTTTTTGTTCAACCGATGCGTACGAGACGGGGGAGAGCAAGAATGAAGGGGTAGAGGGAGGGAGTGTGTCATATACGGAAAGGTGCAATTTATTTATTTATTTAAAAGACTTTTATTTATAATGTTCTAATTTGTTTATAAATATATCTAACTTTTTTTTTTATCGCATTTTTAATTTTTTATTTTAAAAAGCTTTTACTTCACGTAGGAATAATAATCAGAATTTTACTGGATCCTGATATGTTTTGATATATTTCTAACTTTATTCTGATTTTTAAAAATTCTGATTTAAGAGTAAACTCTCATTTAAAATTCTGATATTTAAAGTTTCTGATGTTCAAAGTTTCTGATATTTAAAAATTCTGGTTTACAATTCTAATTTTTAAAAATTCTGATTTTTCAGATAATACTTTATAAAAATGCCTAAAAGCAAAATTAATTCAGCTAGCCTTCTAAAAGAGCAAAAACCAGAATGTGGTAGTTCACAACAAGAACAATTATTATTAAATATTTCCTCTAAATCACCAACAAAAAGATCAATAAAATCAGAAGATTTTTGTCGTCCTCCAAATGAATCTGAACTTTGTCAATTAAATGATTTGAGAAAAATATTAGCTCCTCAATTAGCTAAAAATACGAATAAAGGGGATGTTGAGGATGATTATTTATTAAGATGGTTACGGTCAAAAGAGGGAAGATTTGATGAAACTGCTGATGTATATTTTAAGACTTTAAAAATATATTTTTTATTTAATTTATTAAGGGAGTGAAAAAAGATTTGGTCTTTAGAAAGGCTTGGGGACTTGATAAAATTGCTAATTGGACAGCACCTGAGGTAACGGATTTTTTAAATTAATTAAAGGAATAAAAACTTAATAAATTCTTTCAAAACCAGAAACTTAAGAATATTTCAAAATATCTCAAAAATAAACTTATCTTTAATTATAAACATTATTAAATGTTTATTTTTGTTTCAATTAGTGTTATAATTAATTACTTTTATAATTAGTGGTCCAAACAGGTTATAATTTTAATTGAAGAGAAAGGTTTACTTATTTTTATGTGTAATTTTATGGCCATTTAATTGGAATAAAAAATAGATCAATTAATATATCAAAGGGAAATTGCTCTGACAAGAGACCAATGTTTTCGGAGAGAATTCCAAAAGATCACATTCTAATTTTATTAATTAATTTAGTCATTGGAGTCTGAGATAATAAATTAAATGTTTGAATTAAATTTTTGTTTCAGATACTTGAGAAATACTGTGGTTATGGCTTTTTGGCTGATAGATCAGGAAATCCAATTTTAATGTCTTTACTTGGCAATATGGACGTTGAAGGAATGCTTCGCTCAGTTCAATCCAAAGATTATATTAAATTTTCACTTGCTGCTATAGAAAAGGGTATAACATTATGCAGACAACGTGCTCAAATTTCTGGACTTGCTTTTGAACAAATGGTTATTTTATTAATAATAATTCTGATAAAAATCAGAATTTTAAATAGTGAAATTTCCGAAAATCAGAACAAATTAATTTTTAAAATCAGAACTTTCCGATTTTTTATTTCTGATTTTTAAAATCAGAAAACTAAAAATTCTGATCTAAAAAAAAATTCTGAAAAAAATTCTGATTATTATTCAATTAAATTAAGATGCTAGTATTTGATTTGGATCATATAACTTCTGCCCATTATTCTTCAAAACAATTTGCTTCATCATTTACAACACTTATTATGTTATTTCAAGAACATTATCCACTTGTTTTACGCAAAATTTTAATTATTCGAGCACCAGAAATGGCCAGAATTGCTTTTAATTCAATGACACCTTTTCTTTCTGAAGCAACACAAAAGTTGATCGAAATTCCTTCAGAAGAGGATTGGAAAAAGGCGTTGAGTGAACATGTGGTTAGTTTTCAAAGTATTCTGATTTTTAGGAAATCAGAATTATTAAATTAGAATTCTGATTTTAACTAAAATAATATCAGAATTCAAACTTGACTTTTCAGAATTATTTTATTAATAAATCAGAATTTTTTCTATCAGAATTATTTAAAAATTCTGATTTTCTTAAATCAGAATTATTAAATCAGAATTATTATTTTTATTTTATTCTGATTTATTAATTAAATTGTTTAGGATCTCGATGCATGGCCAGTTCACTGGGGAGGAAGAATGTGTGAGAATGGAGACCCAAAGTATATTTAAAAAATAATAAATTAAATATTTTTAAAATAATTAGATGTCCATCAAAAGTTCGCTATGGACTTGGGCCTGTACCCGATTCTTATTATGTAGACCAAGCTACTGCAATGCCAGATTATGATCAATTAACTACTGTATATGCTGGGGATAAACATTTAATTGAATTACGAGTAAAAGCAAATACAAGAATAAGGTAATAATTTTATAGAGGATAAATAAAAGAAAATATAAGGACAAATATAAGGACAATTAAAAAATCTAAGATTTTCTAAGAACAAAATTTAAATTAAGTTGGCAGTACATGACAGAAGAAGAGGACATTGGGTTTGCTGTTTATTTTGATTCTTCTGGTACGGCAAATAATTTGGCTGAAATGGAATGTGTTTACCCGTAAGTTTTTAAATTTTAATTAAAATAAATAAATACTTATATTAAGGTATATACGTTTGGAATGTTCTTTAGTTCCAATTTCTGGATCTTTACTTTGTGAACAGGATGGAAGATGTAAAGAAATTTAAATAAAATAAAGTACAATTTTTTAATTTAAGATATAATTGAATTTGACAACTATTATTCTTGGTTCTCGGCTAAACAGTTGCGTTATAATATTGAAATTGATGATAGAGGAGTTTAAGAATATATTAAAAATTGTCAAGTTTTATATATTAAAATATTAATATTATATTTTTAGTATAAAAATGTGTATTTTTTTAAATATGTTAATTTAACTAAGATTGTATAAAAAATTCTTTTAAAATGTTTGTATTTTGTAATTGTGTTTTTATTCTGATTTTGAAATTGTAATGACTATCTTTCAAGTTTATGTGTTTCCGGTTTTTTGATGTTTTTATTTTATTCTGATTTTTAATGCTTTAAATACATTTAAATACTATAAAGGTTTATTATTTAAAGTTTTCTTTAAGAATTGTTTTTCTTTTATTTTCTTAATAAAATTATAAAAATAAAAATATCGTAAATTATTAATAAATATGACGATATATTAAGCATTCACCTGCGAAAAAATAATTCTATTATTCTTGTGAGAGATATTTTTAAAGATATATTTTTTAGGTTAGTCGCTTTCTATTTAGGCGCGCTTTAAAAAAAAAAGTAAAATAATATTTTTTTTTGATATTTGTTAATTATATTCCGGAAAGTTTTTAAACTTTTTTCGTTCCGGTAATGAAACGCTTAAATTGACATTTTAAAATCAGAATTTAAAAAATACTGATTTAAAAATTCTGAAAATTTTGAACTTTTAGAAAATAAAATATAATATTTCTATGCAAAATTTCAAGTTTAGCTTCAGTTTTTTAATTTTAGGAATTTGCGCCGTAATGCACAATGAACCCTCCTAAACGTCACATATTATTTAGATCTCTCTATATTTGGACCTTTTCTCTTTATATATTTTTTTTACTTGCGTGAGCTTAAAAAATGTTTAATAACACAATGAGAAAAAAGAAAAAAGCCTGGAAACAACACACCTTTTTATTTAAATATTTATAGTTATTTACGTCAAAAAGTTTTGTCTTTAAATTAATTATCTCATAATGTTATTCTAATTTATTTTATATAAACTTGAAATTATTATTATCTTAAAAACTATTTTTAAATGGTATAGTTAATTATATTGTAAACCTTTTAAGTTTAATTTAATACACATTTATTCTGATAATTATTCTGACTTTTGTATTTTTTCTATTTTTGTAATGTTATTCTGGTTTTATTTTTTTTTATATTCTGGTTTTTTACTAAAGTTTTTATTCCAAGTTTTATTAATTCTGATTATATTTATTGTATTTTATTCCCCTTAATTTTGTATTTTTGCGTGTTTTTCACAGACATTTTTTAAGCTTAACATAAATAAATTCCCTCAAGAATTCAATTGTGCAGATAAATTATATTTGAAGCTAAATAATTTAAATTTAATTTAATTAATAAATTTTTAAAATTTTTTTTATTAATTTTTAATTTAAGTAATTTAATAATTAATAATGGATAATAATAATACTTTTCCATTAAATTTAAAAATAATTCCTACATCAATTTGTTTATCTTTATTAACAATTTTTTTAATTCCATTACTTTTCTTCTTTACAATAATTTTGTACAATACTAAACGTCTACATATAAATACTCGAATTTTATTAACAGTTGTTCCATTGTCAGTTGTTTTAAATTTAACTTCTCGTTTATTTCTTCTTCTAATGGTATAAAAATTAATTATTTATAAAATAAAATTTAATTTTTTAGGTTATTCTTTATCAAAATAATAATGGAAACATTACAACAAATTTTGCTTCATTTATAAATTTAAGCATATTTTATACCTCTTACTTTGCTAACTTTTTCCTTAATACACTCCCAATTTTAATTCTTATTGAAAAACTTTTTTCTACAATATTTTGCAAATTTTATGAAACGAAAAAAAGTTTGCGGTGGATTAGTATTTGTATTTTGGCTATAGATGTAAGTTTTTATGTTGTTGAGAGAAATTTTTTGGAATTTCGAAAATTATTCCGGAAAGCTTATTTATCAGTATTTATTAAGTTTTCCGTTTAAAAATTAAACAAAAATCATAGACTTTCCGGAAAGTTTACAGTTTAAACTTTTTATACAAAAATAAATTTACAAACTTTTCAGATATTTGTTGCACTTATACTAAGCATTATTCGTTGTTCACAAACAATAAGCAACAAAGAAGAAAATATAATAACTCATCATATTGAACTTGTTTTGTTTCAACTTTCAGTAACTTTACCTTGTATTTTTCTTCTGTTTTGGAATGTTAAATTATTGGTAAATAAAAGTTTATTTTTTATTTATTTATTCTTTAATTCAGAGTCCCCAATTTGCTTCAAATCCATGCTTTTCTAAAAGTATTAGTTGTCGTTACCAACTTCGTGAAAATTGTCGAACTCTCCGATTTTGTTTATTTTTCGTTTTATTATTGAGTGCTTCAACTTTTATTCACATTTTATTTCATGTTATCCTTAATGATGAATCTTTTTCTTTCAATATTAATTATTCTATACAAAATTATGGACCATTTGAAGAAATTTTGAATATTTTTCCCTCATATATAGCACTTGTTGGTACTCTTTTTGGACATGTAAGTTTATTTTTTAATAAAATATTTTTATTTAATTTATTTTATAGAAATCACTTAAACAATCATTACTTACACGTTTTGGCTTTAATATTTCGGAAAGATGTAACGCAAAAAAGATGAAACAATTGCATATTAACACAGTCGACGATGGCTTTCTTTCCTCTTTTTCCTCTAATCGAACTGCCCGTGTCTCCGACGCAAAATCAGTTAATGAACTAATCAGAGATGCACATTTTGACATTCTTCAAAATTGTTGGGATAGAAAACCTGAAAGATAATAAATTTTAATTGATTAAAATAATTTATAAAAAATTTTTTATTAACTTAAATATTTATTTTTATTTATAAGTTTCCGTAAAGTTTATTTTATCTAAAATCAGAATTTTCCTTTAAAGTTTATTTTTATGGAAGAGTTTCTGGTAATTTATTAGAAATCAGAATTTTTCCGGAAAAGTTATTTATTGTAATATATTTTTTAATAAAATCTCTATAAATTCTTTTCTTTTATATTAATTTGTTTGAGCGGTTTTTTTCTTTTTTTTTTATTGATTAAACAGAACACTTTAAAAATGACCAAGATATCGGAGTGACCTCGCACAATCTTCAAAAATAACTAAAATTTGATTTCTTTATTTGATTAATGTGTCATTTTGTAATTTCTCTTTACTCATATTTATCACAACTAGTATTCCGGAATGTTATTGACTTTCTTTTATTTGATCTAATTAATTTTTTATTAAATTTAAAAGCTGCTTAAAAAATTGAAATTTTATTTAATTTTATATTTAAAAATTTCTTTTACAAAATTGTCAAAAATTTGCTTGTTAATTGATTTAAAAGAAATATACAAAATGACTAACATAATTTTATTAGTAAAATTCCAATTTAAAGGGGCGATATGTGTCATCATTTTTAATGAGGAATTTATTGTCATTCTAAAATAGCTAAGCTCATTCTAGTTTTATATAACCCCTCTATATATTTTTAAATTTCCTTGTATTTTTCAGATGACAAAAGTTTAAATTAAAATAATTAAACTTTCCGGAAGACAATTAAATTTATATTTAAGATTGTTAAAGTTTACTTTCCGGAAAAAGTTTAATTTCAGGAAATATTATGTAATACAAAAGCAAATGCTTTAAAACTTTCCGGATAAAATTATAATTTATTTCATAAGCGAATGCTTTGCAACTTTTAATATTTATTTTAAATTATTAATTGTTTCAAGTAAATATTTAAAAATTATTTTTCTTTATTTATCAATAAAAATGTCGTCGATTCAACAGCTTCCTTTTTCTTCACCCAAAATATGCCCAAGCCATCCTTCTTTACAAAATCCTACAAAGAATGATAATAAAAAGTTTTATTCCTTTAATTATGTCAGATTTTTAATTTTGGCATTATCTACTATTTGCCTTTCATTAACAGTTGGAAGTTCATTAGCTTTTAACTTTACGGTATATTTTAATTAAAAAAAAATTAATTTAAAAAATATATTAACAGATGATTTGTATGGATGAAGGTAATACTTTGTCTACAACAAGTTTACCAAAAAATTATAAAAAACAAGAGCCTTTAAAAGAACGTTTAAATCAAGATGATAATAAATGGCAAAAGGATTGGCTTTTATCTGTTGTTGCTGTTGGTACCCTACTTGGAACATTACCTATTAATTGGATAACTGAAAAATTGGGCATTCGGTTGATAAAATATTTTTTTATATTTCTATGAAAAATTTCTTTTACAAAAACTTTCCGGAAAAATATTTATATGTTCCGGAATTTAAAAGATAATTAAATTCCGGAAAGTATTTATATTCTATCCGGAAAGTTTTAATATAACTATAATGCGTATATTTTTAAAGTTGGATGGTAACAGTTTATGGAATGCTCTCGTCATTAGCAACATTATTAATACCTTTTGCTAGCAATTTTGATTTTTGGATATTATTAGCTGTTCGTGTAGTTCAAGGGTTTGGTGTTGCAACTTCCTATGTTGCAATGAGTTTGCAATAAGACTTTGCTTTTTATTTTATTTTTATTAAGGTACAATAAGCGAGGAATGGGCACCTCTAGGAGAATCAGGCATGTTTCTTTGCCTTATCTCTTGCCATTTTCAAGTAATTCTCAAATTAAAAAGTTATTTAATTTTTGTTTCAAGTTCGGACCTTTACTAGTAATGCCTATTGCAGGAGAATTATGTGAGAGTACTCTTGGTTGGACAGCAGTTTATCATATATTTGGAGGTCTATCAGTTTGCTTCTTTTTTATCTTTTGCATATTTTTTCGTGATTCACCTAATGAGCATTTGTTTGTTTTTAATTTTTTTAAACATTTTTCCCTCCCAGTTTAACAACAGAAATGGAAAAACGAATTATTGGAGAAGGCAAAAAACAAAAATTTGATAAAGAAAAAAGTTGTACAAATGTTCCTTACGGACTAATGGTTTGCTTCAAAAAATTCTTTTGCTTATTTTTTTTTTGCTTCAGTTAACTGATATTGTTGTATGGGGAATATTAATTTCCAACATTGGTGCAACTTTTGGAAATCAAATTTTTAATCAACTTGGTCCACTTTATTTAAGTAAAGCATTGGGAATGCACCCAAAAAATGCCGGGTTTTCAGCAGCTCTTCCTTTTCTTCTTGCTGCAACAATAAAAATGTTAGCCGGTCCAATTAGTGATAAAATTGGAACGAAACTTTCTGATAGAACAAGGGTTATATTATTTACTAGTATCTCACAGGTAAAGAGTAACTGTATATTTTACGGAATTTGTATTGTATTTTCCGGAAAATTTTAAATAAAAACTTTTCCGGAAAGTTTTATTAAAATTCAGTATGCAATGGCTTTACTTTTTATTGCACTTGTTTTGCTCCCAATTAATCAAACTATAGCTATACAAATATGCTACACTTTAGTAGCAGCATTTGCTGGTTTATGGCAAATTGGTGTTGTAAAATGTGCACAATTAGTAATTAAAAATTTAATTTTAAAATTTTTTGTTTATACAATTTAGAGTATTCGTCAATTCTCTTCTTTAATTTTTTCATGGAATACATTTGTTAGTTATGCAATTGTTTTGTTAGTTTTTATTTTTTCAAAACAAAAAATGTTTCTTTTAGAGTATTGCCAGAAGTTTCAAGTAGATTAGCTCCAAATAAAACAGCAGAAGAATGGAATCGTATATTTATTGGAATTGCTGTTAGTCAAGTAATTTGTACAACATGTTTCAATTTTATGGCAAGAGTAAAACCTAGACCGTGGACATTAGAAGATCAGAAAATATCAGAAGATAAAATAAACAAAATAAGTAAAACAACAAACGAAACAATTAGCTAATTTTAAAGCTATAGAATCATACTATGTATTTTCTTTAATTTTTTTTTTATTTTAAAGTAAAATACAACCGGAAAGTTTTTAATTTAATAAATAAAAATTTTTCCGGAAAGTTTTTAATCTGAATTATTTTCCGGAAAGTTTTTAATAATTATTTTCCGGAAAGTTTTTAATCTTAATTATTTTCCGGAAAGTTTTTAATCTGAATTATTTTCCGGAAGGAATTTCCTAAACATATTGAAATAATTCCTTATGTTTTATAAATATTTAATTATCAGAAATAGACAATTTTACTAAAAGCAAAAAAAATTTATTAAGTTTTTGTTATTTTTATCTTATTAGGCTGCTCTACTATTATTCTTTTCGAATTCCTTCAACCTATCAAGTTGTCGACCCATTTGTCGTTGAATAGTCTTTTCATCTGCAGTTTTAAGATCATAGGCCCAACCGATTGAAGCAAAAAAGTCAATGAAAAGGCGACTAAAATTAAATATTCCAAGCATTTCAGAAGTTCGGTAATCTTGAGGGAAAGTATGATGCTAAAAAATATAAAAAATTTGCTCGTACAAATAAAATGAGTTTATTACATAGTTATGGCCTCCCTCGCCCCATGCAGTCAAAGTAGTTAACATTGATTCTGTAGCTTTAATAGCAATGTCATACGGTTTGTAGCCGAAACTGAAAAATTATTTTGAAGTAAATTATTTTTTAATTTACGTATGTGCTGCAGAGTTAATAAACCAAGTTGCATGCAAATTCAAGCAATAACGAAATAATGCTGCAGTACAAAAAGCAATCCAAACATCTTCACCCCAAAGACAAACAGCAATTGCAGTAGGGAGTAGAAAACAGAAAATAAAGGTAAGCGGAAGATAATATCTATAAATAAAATAAATAAACTTGTTAATTTCCGGAAAGTTTTAATAAAAAAAAGAAGCAAAACTCTTCCGAAAAATTTCCGGAAAGTTTTATTTAATAAAAGAAGCAAAACTTTTCCAAAAGTTGAATCAGAATTATTATGAAAAAATCAGAATTTTTCCGGATTATTAATTTTTAAATTTATTTGTTTTCCGGAAAGTTTTATATAAAAAATATTCCAACTTTCTCTGAAATGCAAGAACAGGCTCAGAAGTCAAATCAGACATATCTAAAGTTGCACCTTTTTCTCTTACTAAAGGATGTTTTTTGCAAAGAAGCCAACCCATGTGCGCAAAGAAAAATCCTCTATTAATGTTATGGCTGCAAAATTAAGTAAACAATAAATTATTAAAAAGTTTAAAAAAAATTCTCTCACGGATCAGCATCTGTGTCAGTCCATTTGTGGTGACATCTATGGTCACGCGACCATTCAATAACGTCATTTTGGAAAGAAACACAATTCATTAGCATAAGAATTATTTTTAAGGGAGTTTTGGCTTTGTAACTTTTATGTGACCATAAACGATGAGGGCCAGCAGTTATTCCAACTCCACTAACCATCCATAGAATAATAACTGAGGGGAATAAAAATTATTTTTAAATAAAAAATACCCCAAGCAACAGATAACCATTTAGCTGTAAAACAAAGTTGATATAACCCAATAGTTGCACCAGTCTGTAGTAGAACATAAAGAAAAACATTTCTCCAAACAATTTGAGTTTTAAAAGTAGACTTAAAAAATATTAATTTATTTTAAAAATTAATATTTTTTTTTAACTGTTTTTGCTTTTTCTTCCAATTCCTTTAAATCATCAACTTCCATTGTTAAAAACATTTCATCTTCAGCTGTTGTATTTGTTCCATTTTTGTTGTTTTCCTGAGGTGTTGTAAATGGAGGCATAATTTAATTAATTAAAAACTTAAAAATAATATTTTGATTTGTTTTTAATTTTTTAAGATTAAAAGAATTTAAGTTAAAAAGAAGAAGTTCAGATAAAATTCTGATTTTTCTAAACAAAATTCTGATTTTTCTAAACAAAATTCTGATTTTCCTAAACAAAATTCTGATTTTTCTAAACAAAATTCTGACTTTTCTAAACAAAATTCTGATTTTTCTAAACAAAATTCTGACTTTTCTAAACAAAATTCTGACTTTTATGCTTATAAAACTTAAGTTTCTGGTCAGAATGTTAATTATTCCGAACAAATTCTGATTTTGAATGGATGTTTTTTAAGTATTATAAATGTTTTTAAGATTACAATTTAATTATTATAAGGGGAATTTAATTATTATTTATTATTTAAATGATTAAAAGAATATATTTTTATTTGAGTTACATACATAATTCAATTTTTGAGTGAAGTAAAAAAGAGTAAAAGAGAGAGAAGAGAGGAAAAAGTTTAGTCAGCCCACAAAATAAAAGTTAAAACCAGCAGTTTTATATATTTAGAATGGGGTGATTATAATATAAAAATATTTATTTTAATATCAATTGTTCTGTTAATAAAATAATTTTTATTCTCCGCCCTTCCTTTTCCTTCCACCTGATATTTTGTTATATATATTATTTTATTATTTATAAGGGATAATCACGTGAAAAGAGCGCTAAATAAGGGGGAAGAAAGGAAGTAAAAGCGAAAGCTTACAAAAATTAAGCATGAACTTAAATTTTATTTTTTTGAATAAATCTTAAGTTTAACATCTTTAAAAAATTAGTAAAGATTAAATTTTAAAATCAAATTTTTTGTTTAATTCCTCCAATTATTATCATGTTCACTTCTTGTTAGCTTAACTTTATTAGCCTTTAAACTATCGAGTTTTCTTTGAAATTTTTGTCGTTGATTATTTGTATTAAAATGAAACTTTATCATAGTATTACAATCTGGAAATTTAATTTCTTTGTTAATTTGTTCTTCAATCGTTGAGACAAAGTCAGACATAATTTTATAATCTTCAATTTGATCGCGAATCCATAGCTAAATTATTTAAATATTACTTAATTTTTATTAATTTTTTTAAATTGTAAACTTAAGTTTTATTAATTGTAAACTTAAATTTATTAAAAAAATATTTACCTCAATCTTAACCATAAAAGGCAAATTTTTCAAGTCCGTATAATTATCAATATTTTTATTTAAAAATTTTCCAGGATTAATTTCACAACGAAGAAATATTCCATTTAAACGTTTGTCAATATTTCCTTCATTATCAATTAAATTTTTAAAACAAATTAAAAAAATTTTATCAAAATCTTTTAATAATTCTTTATTCCCTGTTGTACCCAATAATAAAAGTTGAAAGTTTCCACCATTATTATTTTGTGGGTCTTCATAATTTGGTGGTATTCCTTCACGAAAAAATGCACGTCCAAGTTTTTTGTTAAAAACTTAAAAATTCTTATAGTATTTTTATTTTTTTTTATTTTTAATAATAACCCACATATATAATTAGCTAATTTGCTAGGCAATATATTCGCACACTTAAGTTTATGCGACAATTCTATTGAACGAAGCATTGTGTGGGCATTTTTGTAAATACAATCTTTTTTAAAATAACTCATCCAATCATCAGAAATTTTTTTATGCAAAAACTTAAGTTTATTTACTTGTTTCTTAAATACAGGACATTAGAGTCTAATAAAAACTTAAAGTTTTAAATGAACTGTAAAAAAACTTAAGATTACAAAAGAGTCTAAGTAACTTTAGTTATATCAAAAATTATTAAGTTTGAACTTAAGTTTTGATTTTTTAAATTAAAGTTTACAAACTTACACAAAACCAACATTGATAATTACAATCTACCTTAAAAAATAAACTTATTTTTTAGTTAAAAAATGCTTCAATTTGCTAACTTTATCTTTCAAATAAAAACAATAATGTGTAGGAAAATCTGGAAATTCATAAAGCCATAATTGCCAAGAATCTTCCAATGAAAGGGTTGTTTTAAAATTACTCATTTTTACTAATAAAATTTAAACAAAATTTTTAAAAAATAAAAAGGTCAAAAAATAATGAAAAAAAAAGTTTCATTTTAAAATTATTTTACCTAATTAAAGCATTTATCAATAATTAATTAAATAACAAAAAATTGAATAGAATGTAAAAGAAGGTCATAAAAGTTATGTCAACGGCATAAAAAAATTCTTCTATAAATAATCAATAAATAATTTATTTGGCATAACTTTTCTTTTTTATAATCATTTTTGCTCAAATAAAATTTAAAATTTGTCAAAATAAAATAAATTTAAATTAAATTTTTTCTTTAACCTCAATCTTCTCCTAATTGAATTCTAAATTTTCGATTAGCCTCAATTCGTTGAATAGTCTCCTTGCGTTTTCGATGACCATGAAATTCGAAGCGTGTCATTATTTTTTCATTGGGAAATTTAATTTGTCTGCTAATTTCTCCAGTAATATTTTTTATAATTGTGAATTGAAACTCTTTAGAATGTTTAAAGTCACGAATCCATAACTGAAATTTAAGTAAGATTATAATATTCTGATTTTGTTCTGATTTTTATTGTAAAAGTTTTATTAATTTTAAATTGTAAACTTAAGTTTTATTAATTTTTTAAAATTGTAAACTTAAGTTTTATTAATTTTTTAAAATTGTAAACTTAAGTTTTATTAATTTTTAATTGTAAACTTAAGTTTTATTAATTTTTTAAAATTGTAAACTTAAGTTTTATTAATTTTTTAAAATTGTAAACTTAAGTTTTATTAATTTTAAATTGTAAACTTAAGTTTTATTAATTTTTTAAAATTGTAAACTTAAATTTTATTAATTTTTAATTGTAAACTTAAGTTTTATTAATTGTAAACTTAAGTTTTATTAATTTTTTTAAATTGTAAACTTAAATTTATTAAAAAAATATTTACCTCAATCTTAACCATAAAAGGCAAATTATTCAAGTCCGTATAATTATCAATATTTTTATTTAAAAATTTCCCAGGATTAATTTCACAACGAAGAAATATTCCATTTAAACGTTTGTCAATATTTCCTTCATTATCAATTAAATTTTTAAAACAAATTAAAAAAATTTTATCAAAATCTTTTAATAATTCTTTATTCCCTGTTGTACCCAATAATAAAAGTTGAAAGTTTCCACCATTGTTATTTTGTGGGTCTTCATAATTTGGTGGTATTCCTTCACGAAAAAATGCACGTCCAAGTTTTTTGTTAAAAACTTAAGTTTAAAAGCATAAATGTTTTTAATAAAAATTCTGATTTTTCTGATTAAAGTTTTTTTTCTGACTTTAATTCTGATTTTTTCTTTAATAAATTATTATTAAATACTTACATATATGTTTGGCTATTTGACTAGGCAACAAAATATCATCCTTACGGCCAACAGCAAAATCAATCGAACGAAGCATTGTCTTAGCACTCTTATGAAGAGTATCTTTTTTAATATAATTCATCCAACGATCTACTGATTCTTCAGAAGGATTTTTATATAAATGCTTTAACATTTCAACTTGTTTCTAAAATATTGGACATTAGAGTCTGGAAATTTTTTATTTTTTCGGACTCTAATAGTAGACTAAATATTTAAAAGAAGGCTATTAGAGTCTGTATTTGGCCAGTAATTTTTACTAAAAATTTTAGACTTACACAAAATCCACAAGAGATTGTCTTCTGACCATCAGAATTTTCCTTAAAAATAAAAGTTTAATTTAAAGAATTTAAATATATTTACATTCACTTCCTTCTTTTTCAAGCTAGAAAAGCATTTATGATTAGGAAAGTCAATACATTCATAAAGCCATAATTGCCAAGAATCTTCTAATGAAATTGAATTTAAATCTTCTACAATTTTATCCATTGTTTCTAAAAAAAAATAAAATAATTTAAAAACTCTAATGGACTGAGAAAAATAAAATGTAAAAAAATAAATATTTTTTTATTTTTAAGAATAAAAAAGAAGCGATAAGTAATAAATAATGATTGTTTAATGTTTTTATAAGATTAAATTGATTTTTTGCAGCAAAACAGAGCATTGTAATGGTACTTAATTTTCCTTTTCAATTTTGTAAAATAAAATAATAAATAGGAATTGGCTAATTGAATACGGCCAACTTGGTGCGAACTGGTAACTTGTTTCCCATCTATTCGCAAATTTATTCGCAAAAATATTATTAATTTTAAATATTAAAAAATACATTTAGTTTTGTTAGGAGGGTAATTTTCTGCAATTTAACACCAAAAATAAAAAAAACGTCAGGACCTCCAAATTTCTTTCGCCACAAAAAGAGCTTAATGATCATAATTTTAAAAAAATCATATTATAGTTTTATAAATATAAAATTACTGGTGTGAAACCATTAAAGTGATATAAAAATTAATTCTTGCACTAATTTGTCCGCACTCAATTGGTGGATTTTTGGCAATCTCCGCTGGCACAGTAAGAGAATAATTTTCTCTTTCATTTAAGCCTAAAAAATCCATAGGTTGTGGCCATTTTAACAAAGTTGGAGCGGTTCAAAGGATTTGGCACAAATTAATTTAAAAAAAAAAATCAAATTTTATAAAAAAAAATCTGTAATAGGAATTTCGTTCTTTTTGTGCTTATTCGAAAGAGGAAACTTTGCTGAATTTTTTAAGCCCAAAAAATCCATAGGTCAATGGCATTTTAAAAAAGTTATACATGATCAAAGTTTTGGGGGAAAATTAATTCTTTGAAAATGATCAAATTTTATAAAAAAAAATCTGTAATAGGAATTTTTTTCTTTTTGTGCTTATTCGAAAGAGGAAGCTTTTCTGAATTTTTTAAGCCCAAAAAATCCATAGGTTGACGCCATTTTAAAAAAGTTGTAGCAGATCAAAGTTTTGGGGGAAAATTAATTCTTTGAAAATGATCAAATTTTATAAAAAAAAATCTGTAATAGGAATTTTTTTCTTTTTGTGCTTATTCGAAAGAGGAAGCTTTTCTGAATTTTTTAAGCCCAAAAAATCCATAGGTCAATGGCATTTTAAAAAAGTTGTAGCAGATCAAAGTTTTGGGGGAAAATTAATTCTTTGAAAATGATCAAATTTTATAAAAAAAAATCTGTAATAGGAATTTTTTTCTTTTTGTGCTTATTCGAAAGAGGAAGCTTTTCTGAATTTTTTAAGCCCAAAAAATCCATAGGTTGACGCCATTTTAAAAAAGTTGTAGCAGATCAAAGTTTTGGGGGAAAATTAATTCTTTGAAAATGATCAAATTTTATAAAAAAAAATCTGTAATAGGAATTTTTTTCTTTTTGTGCTTATTCGAAAGAGGAAGCTTTTCTGAATTTTTTAAGCCCAAAAAATCCATAGGTTGACGCCATTTTAAAAAAGTTGTAGCAGATCAAAGTTTTGGGGGAAAATTAATTCTTTGAAAATGATCAAATTTTATAAAAAAAAATCTGTAATAGGAATTTTTTTTCTTTTTGTGCTTATTCGAAAGAGGAAGCTTTTCTGAATTTTTTAAGCCCAAAAAATCCATAGGTCAATGGCATTTTAAAAAAGTTGTAGCAGATCAAAGTTTTGGGGGAAAATTAATTCTTTGAAAATGATCAAATTTTATAAAAAAAATCTGTAATAGGAATTTTTTTTCTTTTTGTGCTTATTCGAAAGAGGAAGCTTTTCTGAATTTTTTAAGCCCAAAAAATCCATAGGTCAATGGCATTTTAAAAAAGTTGTAGCAGATCAAAGTTTTGGGGGAAAATTAATTCTTTGAAAATGATCAAATTTTATAAAAAAAAATCTGTAATAGGAATTTTTTTCTTTTTGTGCTTATTCGAAAGAGGAAGCTTTTCTGAATTTTTTAAGCCCAAAAAAATCCATAGGTCAATGGCATTTTAAAAAAGTTGTAGCAGATCAAAGTTTTGGGGGGAAAATTAATTCTTTGAAAATGATCAAATTTTATAAAAAAAAATCTGTAATAGGAATTTTTTTCTTTTTGTGCTTATTCGAAAGAGGAAGCTTTTCTGAATTTTTTAAGCCCAAAAAATCCATAGGTCAATGGCATTTTAAAAAAGTTGTAGCAGATCAAAGTTTTGGGGGGAAAATTAATTCTTTGAAAATGATCAAATTTTATAAAAAAAAATCTGTAATAGGAATTTTTTTTCTTTTTGTGCTTATTCGAAAGAGGAAGCTTTTCTGAATTTTTTAAGCCCAAAAAATCCATAGGTCAATGGCATTTTAAAAAAGTTGTAGCAGATCAAAGTTTTGGGGGAAAATTAATTCTTTGAAAATGATCAAATTTTATAAAAAAAAATCTGTAATAGGAATTTTTTTCTTTTTGTGCTTATTCGAAAGAGGAAGCTTTTCTGAATTTTTTAAGCCCAAAAAAATCCATAGGTCAATGGCATTTTAAAAAGTTGTAGCAGATCAAAGTTTTGGGGGAAAATTAATTCTTTGAAAATGATCAAATTTTATAAAAAAAAATCTGTAATAGGAATTTTTTTCTTTTTGTGCTTATTCGAAAGAGGAAGCTTTTCTGAATTTTTTAAGCCCAAAAAATCCATAGGTCAATGGCATTTTAAAAAAGTTGTAGCAGATCAAAGTTTTGGGGGAAAATTAATTCTTTGAAAATGATCAAATTTTATAAAAAAAAATCTGTAATAGGAATTTTTTTCTTTTTGTGCTTATTCGAAAGAGGAAGCTTTTCTGAATTTTTTAAGCCCAAAAAATCCATAGGTCAATGGCATTTTAAAAAAGTTGTAGCAGATCAAAGTTTTGGGGGAAAATTAATTCTTTGAAAATGATCAAATTTTATAAAAAAAAATCTGTAATAGGAATTTTTTTCTTTTTGTGCTTATTCGAAAGAGGAAGCTTTTCTGAATTTTTTAAGCCCAAAAAATCCATAGGTCAATGGCATTTTAAAAAAGTTGTAGCAGATCAAAGTTTTGGGGGAAAATTAATTCTTTGAAAATGATCAAATTTTATAAAAAAAAATCTGTAATAGGAATTTTTTTCTTTTTTGTGCTTATTCGAAAGAGGAAGCTTTTCTGAATTTTTTAAGCCAAAAAAATCCATAGGTCAATGGCATTTTAAAAAAGTTGTAGCAGATCAAAGTTTTGGGGGAAAATTAATTCTTTGAAAATGATCAAATTTTATAAAAAAAAATCTGTAATAGGAATTTTTTTCTTTTTGTGCTTATTCGAAAGAGGAAGCTTTTCTGAATTTTTTAAGCCCAAAAAATCCATAGGTCAATGGCATTTTAAAAAAGTTGTAGCAGATCAAAGTTTTGGGGGAAAATTAATTCTTTGAAAATGATCAAATTTTATAAAAAAAAAAAGTAATAGGAAATTTTTTTCTTTTTGTGCTTATTCGAAAGAGGAAGCTTTTCTGAATTTTTTTAAGCCCAAAAAATCCATAGGTCAATGGCCATTTTAAAAAAGTTGTAGCAGATCAAAGTTTTGGGGGAAAATTAATTCTTTGAAAATGATCAAATTTTATAAAAAAAAAATCTGTAATAGGAATTTTTTTCTTTTTGTGCTTATTCGAAAGAGGAAGCTTTTCTGAATTTTTTAAGCCCAAAAAATCCATAGGTCAATGGCATTTTAAAAAAGTTGTAGCAGATCAAAGTTTTGGGGGAAAATTAATTCTTTGAAAATGATCAAATTTTATAAAAAAAAATCTGTAATAGGAATTTTTTTCTTTTTGTGCTTATTCGAAAGAGGAAGCTTTTCTGAATTTTTTAAGCCCAAAAAATCCATAGGTCAATGGCATTTTAAAAAAGTTGTAGCAGATCAAAGTTTTGGGGGAAAATTAATTCTTTGAAAATGATCAAATTTAAAAAAAAAAATCTGTAATAGGAATTTTTTTCTTTTTGTGCTTATTCGAAAGAGGAAGCTTTTCTGAATTTTTTAAGCCCAAAAAATCCATAGGTCAATGGCCATTTTAAAAAAAGTTGTAGCAGATCAAAGTTTTGGGGGAAAATTAATTCTTTGAAAATGATCAAATTTTATAAAAAAAATCTGTAATAGGAATTTTTTTCTTTTTGTGCTTATTCGAAAGAGGAAGCTTTTCTGAATTTTTTAAGCCAAAAAATCCATAGGTTGACGCCATTTTAAAAAAGTTGTAGCAGATCAAAGTTTTGGGGGAAAATTAATTCTTTGAAAATGATCAAATTTTATAAAAAAAAATCTGTAATAGGAATTTTTTTCTTTTTGTGCTTATTCGAAAGAGGAAGCTTTTCTGAATTTTTAAGCCCAAAAAATCCATAGGTCAATGGCATTTTAAAAAAGTTGTAGCAGATCAAAGTTTTGGGGGAAAATTAATTCTTTGAAAATGATCAAATTTTATAAAAAAAAATCTGTAATAGGAATTTTTTTCTTTTTGTGCTTATTCGAAAGAGGAAGCTTTTCTGAATTTTTTAAGCCCAAAAAATCCATAGGTCAACGCCATTTTAAAAAAGTTGTAGCAGATCAAAGTTTTGGGGGAAAATTAATTCTTTGAAAATGATCAAATTTTATAAAAAAAAAATCTGTAATAGGAATTTTTTCTTTTTGTGCTTATTCGAAAGAGGAAGCTTTTCTGAATTTTTAAGCCCAAAAAATCCATAGGTTGATGGCATTTTAAAAAAGTTGTAGCAGATCAAAGTTTTGGGGAAAATTAATTCTTTGAAAATGATCAAATTTTATAAAAAAAAATCTGTAATAGGAATTTTTTTCTTTTTGTGCTTATTCGAAAGAGGAAGCTTTTCTGAATTTTTTAAGCCCAAAAAATCCATAGGTCAATGGCATTTTAAAAAAGTTGTAGCAGATCAAAGTTTTGGGGGAAAATAATATCATAGAAAATGATCAAATTTTATAAAAAAAAATCTGTAATAGGAATTTTTTTCTTTTTGTGCTTATTCGAAAGAGGAAGCTTTTCTGAATTTTTTAAGCCCAAAAAATCCATAGGTTGACGCCATTTTAAAAAAGTTGTAGCAGATCAAAGTTTTGGGGGAAAAATTAATTCTTTGAAAATGATCAAATTTTATAAAAAAAAATCTGTAATAGGAATTTTTTTCTTTTGTGCTTATTCGAAAGAGGAAGCTTTTCTGAATTTTTTAAGCCCAAAAAATCCATAGGTCAATGGCATTTTAAAAAAGTTGTAGCAGATCAAAAAGTTTTGGGGGAAAATTAATTCTTTGAAAATGATCAAATTTTATAAAAAAAAATCTGTAATAGGAATTTTTTTCTTTTTGTGCTTATTCGAAAGAGGAAGCTTTTGCTGAATCTTTTAAGCCCAAAAAATCCATAGGTCAATGGCATTTTAAAAAAGTTGTAGCAGATCAAAGTTTTGGGGGAAAATTA
This sequence comes from Meloidogyne graminicola, assembly GCA_036172905.1. NCBI lineage: Eukaryota > Metazoa > Nematoda > Chromadorea > Rhabditida > Meloidogynidae > Meloidogyne > Meloidogyne graminicola. Next base: position 2,547,681 of record JARPZY010000002.1, read on the forward strand.
ATTCTTTGAAAATGATCAAATTTTTAAAAAAAAAATCTGTAATAGGAATTTTTTTCTTTTTGTGCTTATTCGAAAGAGGAAGCTTTTCTGAATTTTTAAGCCCAAAAAATCCATAGGTTGACGCCATTTTAAAAAAGTTGTAGCAGATCAAAGTTTTGGGGGAAAATTAATTCTTTGAAAATGATCAAATTTTATAAAAAAAAATCTGTAATAGGAATTTTTTTCTTTTTGTGCTTATTCGAAAGAGGAAGCTTTTCTGAATTTTTTAAGCCCAAAAAATCCATAGGTCAATGGCATTTTAAAAAAGTTGTAGCAGATCAAAGTTTTGGGGGAAAATTAATTCTTTGAAAATGATCAAATTTTATAAAAAAAATCTGTAATAGGAATTTTTTTCTTTTTGTGCTTATTCGAAAGAGGAAGCTTTTCTGAATTTTTTAAGCCCAAAAAATCCATAGGTTGACGCCATTTTAAAAAAGTTGTAGCAGATCAAAGTTTTGGGGGAAAATTAATTCTTTGAAAATGATCAAATTTTATAAAAAAAATCTGTAATAGGAATTTTTTTCTTTTTGTGCTTATTCGAAAGAGGAAGCTTTTCTGAATTTTTTAAGCCCAAAAAATCCATAGGTCAATGGCATTTTAAAAAAGTTGTAGCAGATCAAAGTTTTGGGGGAAAATTAATTCTTTGAAAATGATCAAATTTTATAAAAAAAATCTGTAATAGGAATTTTTTTCTTTTTGTGCTTATTCGAAAGAGGAAGCTTTTCTGAATTTTTTAAGCCCAAAAAATCCATAGAAAGTGGCCATTTTAAAAAAGTTGTAGCAGATCAAAGTTTTGGGGGAAAATTAATTCTTTGAAAATGATCAAATTTTATAAAAAAAAATCTGTAATAGGAACCGATTTTTTTCTTTTTGTGCTTATTCGAAAGAGGAAGCTTTTCTGAATTTTTTTAAGCCCAAAAAATCCATAGGTCAATGGCCATTTTAAAAAAGTTGTAGCAGATCAAAGTTTTGGGGGAAAATTAATTCTTTGAAAATGATCAAATTTTATAAAAAAAAATCTGTAATAGGAATTTTTTTCTTTTTGTGCTTATTCGAAAGAGGAAGCTTTTCTGAATTTTTTAAGCCCAAAAAATCCATAGGTTGACGCATTTTAAAAAAGTTGTAGCAGATCAAAGTTTTGGGGGAAAATTAATTCTTTGAAAATGATCAAATTTTATAAAAAAAAATCTGTAATAGGAATTTTTTTCTTTTTGTGCTTATTCGAAAGAGGAAGCTTTTCTGAATTTTTTAAGCCCAAAAAATCCATAGGTTAATGCCATTTTAAAAAAGTTGTAGCAGATCAAAGTTTTGGGGGAAAATTAATTCTTTGAAAATGATCAAATTTTATAAAAAAAAATCTGTAATAGGAATTTTTTTCTTTTTTGTGCTTATTCGAAAGAGGAAGCTTTTCTGAATTTTTTAAGCCCAAAAAATCCATAGGTTGACGCCATTTTAAAAAAGTTGTAGCAGATCAAAGTTTTGGGGGAAAATTAATTCTTTGAAAATGATCAAATTTTATAAAAAAAAATCTGTAATAGGAATTTTTTTCTTTTTGTGCTTATTCGAAAGAGGAAGCTTTTCTGAATTTTTTAAGCCCAAAAAATCCATAGGTTGACGCCATTTTAAAAAAGTTGTAGCAGATCAAAGTTTTGGGGGAAAATTAATTCTTTGAAAATGATCAAATTTTATAAAAAAAAATCTGTAATAGGAATTTTTTTCTTTCTATGCTCATTCGAAAGAGGAGAATTTTCTGAATTTTTTAAGCCCAAAAAATCCAAAAATGAATGCATTTTAAAAAAGTTGTATCAAATCAAATAATTTGTGTTTTGATCAAAATTAATAAAATTACATCTTTTAATACAAAACATGATATTACTTTTGGGTTTCATGTTTATTCAGGTTTCTGCTTGCTACGATAGTAATCTAGAAATTTCATAGTCATTCCGTACCTAGAATTTACTATGGATATTATTTAAACCTTATTCCAAAAATTTTATCTTTTCAAGACAGATTTGTGGGTTTTTTTAACTTTTTCTTTCTTAATATTTTTTGTTTTTTTTAATGTTCTATCAAAGAATTGTTTTTTCATAAATTTCTGAGATATTTTTCCTTTTAATATATTTACATTAATCACTCAAAAGTAAATAATAATATTTATAAACAAATATATCCCTTCCTTAGCCTCTTTCTCAAATATTCTCGTAAACAAAGGTCTAAGGGATGAATAATGAATGCGAAAAAAAAATGTTTTTTTAAGTCAACTACAATACCTAATTGTAAAGTGTTTTGTTTAAGTAAAGAAAAAAAGAAAAGCGCATAACTACTGGACATCGATTGATCCGATCTGTTATTATATACCTACTAAATATTATTTTTATTAAATTTAAGCTTTTTATGTAAAATTTTAAATTTTTTTTAGAATTTTAAAATTTGCTTCAGAATTTATTTAGAAAGTTGCTTTAATTTTTTAAAATTCTTCTTAAGCATCGTTTTAAAATTTTATTAGTTCTTTTAGATTCTAAATATTTATTTGATTCATTTCTTAATTTTAAAAAGTATAAAATGATCTCATTAATTATTTCCTTGTATATTTTATTTTTTTTGGTCTCTGGTGAGGAAAATCAAGACAATTCAATATTGACTACATTTAAAAATGTTTTATTAAATTCTACAGTAATTTAATATTTAATTTAATTAAAGGATATAATAAAAAATATGACAAAAATAACATTTTATGGAACTCTTCCTTCTACAACTCATTATATTAACTTACCCATAGAATTAAGTCAAGTGAGACAGGCAAACAGTTTTTCTAGTTTTCCAACATCAAAACAAACATGTTTAAATATTTATTTAATGTTTATATTTTATAAAAATTTCAAGTTTATTCAAGAGCTGATATCTGCAAGCAACCACAACAAGTTGGTAGTGGCCCTTATCGGTAATTTTAAATTGTTTTTCCGGAAGGAAACTATTCCGGAAGAAAGGAAAATTAAATAAATACGACCGGAATAGTAATTACGGTAAACTTTCCGGAAATTTTATAAATAATTTTCCGGAAAAAGTTAAAGTTTTGTCTTCAATTTATTCTTAGTATTCCTCGTTGGTTTTATAATTCTGAAGCTTCAAAATGTGTTCCGTTTTATTGGTCGGGCTGTTGCGCTAATTCAAATAATTTTGCTAACCAAGAACATTGTCAGAATACGTGTGAAGGTGTTTTTTTTAAACTAATTTTTTGAGGTTTTATTTTACCCAATAAATACAATTTTATTAACACATTTTCCTTTTGAAAATAAATGTTCCTTTCACATTACTATAGTAATGTGAAAGGAACATTCCTCAATTTACCTTAACAATTTGCACTATTCAAATTTATAATAAATATAAACTCTCAAGGAATGCTTCAAATCAACGACCCTGGAAATGATTGGTTTTTAGTGCAGCATAGAGTGCCAGAAGGCAAAATGAGTGCATCAAATGCAGACAAAAGTAAATGGTTATTTTCTCATTCAATGAAACATAAAAAAAATTTTCGTTTAATTTTTTAACATTTTTACCAAAAACACATTTTATCCCACCTATAAAATCAATTAAAAAAAATTTTAATATTAAGAAACATTAACAACTGCAAATCCTTGTGCTCTAGGTAGTAGTCAATTTTTACTATGTCAACCAACAACTCCATCAACTTGCTCAAACCAACAATTTTGCCATGTTGGGGATAGTCCAATTACTACAGTCTGTTGCAACAAACAAAGTAAATGTTTTAAAAATAATAAACATGTTTTTAAATGTTTTAGCGGAAGTCAATGTTTGTCAACAACCTTTAAATTCCGGAACAGGAAGTTCAACATTACAACGTTGGTTTTTCTACGCTCCGGCAGGACAATGTCAAACATTTACTTACCGTGGACTTCAGGGAAATGAAAACAATTTTCTGTCTAGAATAGACTGTGAACAAATATGTCAAGGCAATTTAAATTAAAACTTGTTCTAAGGACAATTGAAACTTTCGATATAAGGAACAAAACCCTTTTGCTTCAATAACTAGTATTTAACAACTTTTTTTCTAGCAAATCCCTGCTCTTTTGGTTCTCCTCTACGTGACAGTCAAGGAAATATAGGCTATTGTTCATTTGAACAATCTTCAATTTGCCCTACAAGTTATTATTGCCATATTGGTGGTGATGCATTAACAAGTCTTTGCTGCCCAGAAATTGGTAAAAATTTTAAAAATTATTTTTAAATTTAAAAGTTAAGTAAAAAGGTTATTTAATTATCCAACTAGGTATTTCCGGTCGTTCTCTAAGTTCTTCTGAAGTATAAAATAATCTTCGAATTAATCCTTCTGGTTCATAACTTGGATGTTTTAATGAACATTTAAGTGAATTCTGAAAATAAAATATTTATAAAGTTTAAACATTTTTTGCCTGAAAATTGCCACGAATCCACAAAGAAACGGCAATTTTTCTGCCTTCAATAATTGGACATGCTGCATGTAAAGCATTTAGTTCTTTTATTCCGTTAGAGTTTGAATTTAGCCAAAGTAATAAATCTCCTATTAAAATCAAAATTTATTTATTAAAAAATAACTTAAACTTGATATATAAATAAATTTAATTTTTTTAACTAGATGTTCCTTTCACACTATAATGTAGTGTGGAAGGAACATAAAAGTTCTCTTCTATAAACAGATTCTGATTTTTTTTTCTAATTCAAACTTGAACTATATTTTTTATTCTGGTCTAAAACAGAATATTTTTATTTTTACGTGCACATTTTATTGTTTAAAACGTAAAATGTCAGCATGTTCCTTTCGCTCTACAATTGCAATGTGGGGGGAACATTAATAAAAAAAAATTTTTTCTAACCTTTTTCCGGCTCGATAGTTAAGTTAAGATTGGGAAATGTTGTAAAACTCCCTTTTGCAGTTTGTACAATTAAAAGAGCTGTAGCCAGTCTATTTCCAAAATATTTAAACCAGCCATCATCATATTCAACTGGCATTGGATCCAAATGGTCAAAGTGAGGAGCATAATGTCCAAATTTTTTATAACTAAGAATCTGATCAGAAAATAGGATTTTCTTTATAAATTTTTAAAAATCCAACCAAAAAATCTTCACCCAAAGCAGGGTTTAATGTCAATGTCTTTTGTAATCTTTGATAAAGTGGACGAATTATATTTTCTTCATGACCCAGCCACAAACCATCAGCTTCACGTCCTCTATGCCCATTATTGTAGATTAGACCTTCAACACCCATTGATTCAATATTACTAAAAATATTGGATATGTTCCTTCCACACTATGATGTAGTGTGGAAGGAACATTACTTAAAAATTTTTTTTACCTTGATTTATCAAACTTTTCTACAATTTTATTTAATTGTTTCTCTCCCAAAAATAAAGGTAAACGAATAATTGGGGGATTTTTGTTAAGTATTTCAACAAATAATTGTTCATAGCCTGATTGATGAATCAAACAATTTAAGCCTTTTTTAGTTGAAGGAATTGATGGAGAAAGGCAATGCTTTAGCATTGATTTAGGCCAAGTATTTCTTATATTCTAAATTAAGTTTTATGTTTATTCTGAATAATTCTGAAAATATTCTGAATTAAAAAATAAAAACCTCATTTTGAAGTAAATGCCCAAGTTCAAGTTTTGATAGTTTTACTTTCTCAATAACAATAATAAAAATCAGAAATTGAATAAATAAACACATTAAAACTTAAGTTTGTAAAATAATTTATAATTTTTCTTTAATAATAAATACATATGTAAAGTAATTAACTTGAAAAGTCTAGTTTTTTTTTATTTACTCTTTTCTTTTTATTTGTATTTCCTTTTATGGAAAAATTATTTGTTGTTATTTAATAGAAAAAATGACCAGTATAATTTATTTAATTTGTTTGTATCCGGTAATCCAGAAGAGTTATTAAAATAAATCTTAAAAATATTAAAATAATTAAAAGAATTTCTGATTTTTAGGTGGAAATCCATGTCTACAACCTTGCAACCCAGGACAAGGTTTTTATCAATTGACCAGATGGTATTGGGATTCTGCAGCAGGTTGCTGTCGCCCATTTACTTATAAAGGACAGAAAGGAAATCAGAATAATTTTATTAGTTTGGAGGAATGTAATAATGCTTGTTATGGTAGTATTTTAATAAACTAATAAATCTTCCGGAAAATTTCCGGACAATCAGAAATATTTCTAAAAAATATTCCGGAAAAAACTTTCCGGAACAATCAGAAATATTATTAAATATATTCCGGAAATTCTGATAATATTTATTTTATTTTATAGTTCAACCTAATCCCTGCCGCCAACCTATTCAATTACCTTTAGTTCCCTGCCAACCTGGACCAGAAGCATGCGAAAGGAGAAATGATTTATACTGTCATATTGGTATATTTAATTAATAAAAAAAACTTAAAGTAAAAAAAACTTTTTCTTTGTTTAATAAACAATGCTTCTTGATTTACCCATTAAGTTTTTATGTGGGTAACCTTTTTATTTTGTACTTCTTTTTTATGTCAATATTAATCACTCATTCCCCGAAAAAAAAATATTAAAAAAATAATTTGTTTAATACATTAAAAAAATTTTTTTAATTCAAAAAATAAATTAATGTAAAAATTCTTTAAAAAAACCCATAAAAGCCTTTTTCTTTGTGGTTATTATATTGGGACTTTAATTAATATTTTAAGGTAGCAGTCAAGAGACTACAGTTTGCTGTCCAATTGGTTATTTTAAAATAATAAATTTTAATATTTTTCATAATTAAGATCAAGGCGATCGTTGTCAATTGCCTATAGAAGTTGGAGAGGGAACAGCACAATTACCCCGTTTTGGCTATGATATTCAAAACCAGCAATGTCATCAATTTCTTTATAGAGGACTTAAAGGGAATCAAAATAATTTTTTAACATTAGAGGAATGTGAATTGGCATGTCTTCCCAATCCGTGCCCTTCTGGTAAATTTTTAAAAATTGTTAATGACATTTGAGTCTCAAAGTAAAATTTAACCTTAAATTGTTAAATTAAATAGGAACTCCTTTTGTCGGTGCAGATGGACGTATACAAAGCTGTGCAGTTAGTACATCCATGAATACTTGCCCAAATAATTATTGGTGTCATGTAGGGGCGAATACAGCAAGTACAGTCTGTTGCCCTGATGGTAAAATTAAAATAATAATTATTAGTAAAAAATAAAAATATTAAAAAGCAAATCCAAATCCTTGCCAATTACCAATGTCAACAGGCGAAGGGTTTGCTCAATTGGAACGTTTTTATTTTGACTTAGCTTCAAAAACTTGCAAGAATTTTTATTATAAGGGACTCAAAGGAAATCAGAATAATTTTCTTTCTTTGGTAATTATTTATAAAAATTTTAAAACTTTTTTTTTGTTCAGAGAGCTTGCCAACTTGCTTGTCTTCCTCTAGACAGTAAGAATTTTATATAAGACTTTTATGTCCAAAAATAAAATATTTTTCAGAATTTTATAAAAATCAGAATTATTAAAACTTAAGTTTATAAAACAAAGTTTTTTTTTAATACAAATTAGAAATCAGAATTTTAAATAAAAATTCAGAATAATTATTTAATTAATTTTAAAGACCCTTGTATTGGACAACCAGCTAAAAGTGAGAGTGGTCAAGTATTTTTTTGCTCTGCTTCAAATAGGGATACTTGCCCTGTAATTTTTTAAGCTTCAAAAAATTAAAATCAATTTCAGGTAAATTTTTGGTGTCATCTTGGAGCAGTTCCAGAAACTACTGTTTGTTGCCCTGGGGGTAATTATTAAATTTAAACAATTTCTTTTAAAATTTAATTTTAGCAACAAATCCATGCTCAGTTCCTTTAGCACCAGGCACGGGTAATGCAGGGCTTGCCAGATGGTTAGGGATTTTTTTCCTAAAATTATTTAAAAACTTTTATTTATTAAGGTATTATAATGCTGATGAACGTCAATGTATTTCATTTCAATATAATGGAAAACGAGGAAATCAAAATAATTTTTTAACATCTGAAGAATGTCAAAATATATGTCCTGGTTAAAAATCAATTTTAATTTTAATTTATTTATTTTAAGCTGCTCTTTGCCTTCTTTCAATAGATAGAGGTTCTTGTAGTGGAAAACAAACTAGATATGCTTATAGTAGAGAAAAGGTTTTAAAAAAAAATATAAAATAAATGAAATATTAAAAACTTAAGTCTCAATGTGTTCCGTTTGAATATTCCGGTTGTGGCGGTAATTTAAATAATTTTTTAAATATGCAAGAATGTCAACAAATTTGTTCAAGTGTTAGATTTTAATAAAATTATTATCTTTTATTATGTTTATATTCTTTATTGTTAAACATTTGAGACTCTAATGTCCATTCTCTCAAAAATTAATTTTTACTCTAACGTTGATTATTTTTACTTGCTATAGCTGCATTTGGATCACGGAGCACTGTTTTTTGTAAAAATTAAAATTTTTTTAAATCAATGGTACCTATATTTTATTCAATATTTGTTATTTGCGCAACCAAGTCTCATAAAAATTTCATTAAAAAATTTAGCTTTTTATTTTATAATTATTTTTAACAATTAGTAAAAACTCATTATAAACCAAATATTTTTTTAAAATTTTTCTCTTCCTGTCATCAATTTTCTCACCAGATAATCCGCTCGAGAAGGTAATTAACTAAAAAAATTTAAAAGAAAATAGTGTTAATATGAAGAACAACTAATTAACTAGGTAGGAGTAGAGTTGAGTCTAAGCTCTATAACTCTTTAAAGGATGGACCATTTTTGAAGATTTTAGTATCATTCGATAGAGAATTAAATTCTCTATTAGATTTATTAAGAAAAAAATTTTAGATTTACAAAGCCTAAAAGTTATGGTTAAAAAATCACCAAAAATTAAAGTATTGTAATTTTTATTTTCTTAATTTATTATTTAAAAAATTTCCGCTCAATTTGTAGCCTATTTAATTCTCTATCGATTGATACCATTCTCATCTTGAGGCCTTCATTAGAACAAAAGTTATTGAGTCAGGACTCAAATGTCCATTAATAATAAATAAAAAAAAATAATTAAAAAATAAATCGGAAGCCAAATATTAAAAATAAAAAATTAATTTTTTAATTAAAAAATCGAAAAAGATATCAAAAATAAAAAAAAATTAAAAAATTAATAGTTAGAAAGATGACATTTATTTTTTTTTAAACTTCCGGTTGCGTCCATTTATTTAGAACAAGGTAATTTACGGATAAAAAATAAAATATTTAAAAATAATTGCTTTTTACTTTATTTGGCTAATATGTATTTAATAATGTTTTATTTAATCCGATTTTATTTTTTAAATCTTAATGGTTTTATATATTTTTAAAATTTTTAGACTCAAGTTAGTCTTTTCCCATGTTTTTTATAACCAAATTTTGCGGCATCTTTATGGTAATTTCAGACTCTAATGTCCGTCCATGTTTTTTCAGACTCTAATGTCCATATTTTTTCTCAGACTCATATGTCCATATATTTTCTTCTGACTCTACTGTCATATTTACTCAGACTCTAATGTCATGTTTTTGAAATGTTTTTTAGACTCGTTTGAATGCCTAATAAAATTGCTTAAGATTTTTTTCCTTCATTCATTTTATTAAAATGCTCATTCTATTTTTTCAATTAATTTAAAATTGCTTCACTTATCTCATTTTACAAGCTTTAATTTTTACTCTTTTTTTACTTTAAGCTAAAATAAGGCGTCAATGACATTTTCCATTTTTAGCTTAACTAATTTTTATATTTTAACCTTAAATTTTTTTTAGAAATATTTACGTAATTTTCTACCTATTAATTAAATATTTTATTTTATTTTAAAAGTTTACAAATTAAAAAAAAATTAAAAAGAACAAAATTGTTAACATATAATTATTGACTTAAAATATAATTTAAAATTACTTAATTATTTTAAATTGAAGATATTTAAATAAATCTAATTTTGAAATATTTTTGAAATTAATTGAAATTATTTTATTTTACTTTTTATTTTTTAAAAATTCCTTTATTAGCATTAAGCATTGCGCGAACTTTACTTGCTTCTTTTTAACATAACTCCTTGTAAGCTAAGCATTAAAAATTGTTTTGATATCATTCGATAGAGAATTGAATTAGCTACAAAAATTATTTAAAAGAAAAATTTTAAGCTTCAAAAGAACTTTATTTTATTCGAAAAAGTAGAATTAATCAAAGTAGGTCGCTTAAACTTGAACGACTTTTTAAATTTTATCTTTATTTTTTTTCAAAGCAAAATTTTGTTTTTTAAATTTTTCTTGTAATAAATTTAATTCTCTCTCGAATAAAACCAAAAAATTAAAAAAAATTCATTAGTTCAAGAGTTACGAGTCTCAGACTCGAATGTACTCAAATTAACTAAATTGCTTCTTAATTTATTTTTTATTTTTTCCTTCATATTTTTTCTTTAATATTAACAAAACACATTTTAATATGAATAAATAAATTTAAAAAAAAAAAATTTCATCGAATATTAATTGACAGCCTTAGCTTTTCATCCCTTAAAAATTCCCTCCTGTTTCCTCTTTTCTGTTCCTTCCTTTTTCCCACTTTGATTTAAAATTGTTTCTTTTATTCATTGGTCTTTTCTAAACAATATTTTTATTTTCTTTTTTACTTTTTTAGCTTCCACCCTCACATAAATTTGTAAAATAAAAAGTAATTTACAAATACTGATTTTTCTTTTTTAAATTTATTTTTAAGTTTTTTTTTTCGATTTTTTAAATAATTTTTAATTATTTTTATTTTTATATTTATTTATTTAATCCCCTTTTTATTCTCATTAATTTTATTTTCTTAATTTAAAGTCCATTTTACGTTCATTACTGCCTTTAAACCTCATAAAATTTTCCGCGCATTATTTTTCTCATTTTCTAAGAGTTTAAGCTTTAATCCGTCAACGAAAATAATTTAAATTATTATTTAAATAAATAATACTTTTAATTAAAAAAGGTTTCTCCTTTTAAACTGACAATGAGAGAAAAATGAGTGGGTAAGTTAGACGCAAGCACTTACGGCGCGAGCTAATAAAAGTTAAATTGAAATTGAAACTTAAAACTTTGTACAGATATTCTGATTATTGTTTTCTAAGCTTCTCAAAATTTCAGAATTTAAGTTTAATATTTCCAGGGTAATTAGGCGAAAAAGTTCGAAATTTCAGAACTTTCGCTTCCTTTTAAGTTTTTTTTTTCTCTAATAACCTTTGTAAAATTTCAGAATAAATAGAATAAACAATAACTTATTTTTTTAAAATTAAATTCAGAATTTTACTTAGTTTTCTTCTTTTATATAAACGCTACCACGCCTTAATAACTCCTATCCTCATTTGCTTTCTTTATTGTTAATTTTTACTTTTTTAAATAATAATCTCGTGAATTTATTTATTAATAAATATATGTATAATCCGAATACATTAATCCTTTTTTAAATTTTATTTTTTTTTTTTATAAAAATTAAATATTTTATTTAAATAAGTTTAAAATTGTTGTCTCAGCTTTTATTATTTTTTTAAATTTAGCTTAACGAAATTTTATTTCCTTGTAAAAACGATTATTTAATTTTTAGATCCAAATTTTTGAGTCTGAGAACAAAATTTCCATTCTGAATCATCCAAAAATACCTTTAGGGTCTCAATATTTGCCTGTTATATTTCTTACAAGTTATCGGTGCATTAGAGTCTGAGATAATCAAAAAGTACATTAGAGTCTAGAGACAATTTCTCTTTATTTTTACCTAAATAAATATAAGAACATCTTTGATGCCTCAAAATTTATTTTATTAATCTAAGATTAATTTTAAAATAAATTTTGGTGGGTTTCCTTTTTTCTAATTAAATCGCTTTTAACTAATCTTATTCTAAAATATTTAAAAAATAATTTTTTTATGCAAAAAAAAAAATATTTTTCTTTGCTTAATTACTAGCAATTTGACGATTTTATTTTTAAATATTTTTTGTTTTTAAATAATTGTGTCATTTTACAGCTTTAAAAGAGTAAATAGAATTAATTTTAAAAAAAAATTTTATTTTTATTCCTTAATCTACTTCTTTTTAATAATTTAATGGAGAAATTTATTAATAATAATTTAAAGGTAAAATTAAAAAATTAATTGAGTGTTCTGATTCTACCTAAATCAGGAAAATCTAAAATTAGATTTTTCTGTTTATAAAGATCAGAATTCCGAGCTTAAAAATTCTGATATTCAGAATCAGAAAATTAGCATTTTCTGATTTTCTTATTAGAAATCAAAATTTTTAAAACCAGATTTTAACCTTTAAGAAATTAAATAACAATAAAAATACTTAATAAAATAATTAAATATAATTAATTATTTAAGCGACAACAAAAATTAGCAAAATTTGCCAATGGAAAGCAAAACAATTTACAACAAAATCAACCCTTTATTGGTGACATTCCCGCAATTCAAATTACCCAAATGACCTTAGATGAAGAGGAAAATTCATTAAATAATAAAGAAGAAAAACAACAAAAATTATTAACAGAATTAGCAGCAGAATGTTCAGAAAGAAATTTTGTAACAACAGAAAAAAAATCTACAAAACAAGGTAAATATTTAATTATTTAATTAAAATAAAGTACATTTTGAGTTTGTTTAAATTACTTAATATTCTCCCAAAATTTGAAAATTTTTGGTTAATAAATAACCGAGTTATGAGCAAAAATAATATTTCACAAAAGATCAACACCGGGTAAATCAACTTGAATCTAAGTTAATCATTTCTGAAACAAAAATTCTGAATTTTTTGAAAGACACTTAAAATAAATTTTCAGATAATTCTCTGCTCACCGCAGATAAATATCAAGATCGTTCTTCACAAAATAGACAGTCTACAGGAACATTAAATAGGCTTATTCTGGTTGCTCAAGCTTTGGAAACTGAAGTTGATTGGAGGTAAATTGTTTTTTAAAATCAGAATTATGAAAAATCAGAATAGAATTTAAAATTCTGATCCTAAAAGTTTATTCTGATTTTATAAGGAAAAGAAAACCAGAATTATGGTTGAAAAATCAGAACTTTAATTTTTAAACGTAATTATCAGAATTTTTATTATTCAAAATCCGAATTTTAATATTAGAAACTTATATTCTGAAATAATGTAAATAAAATTATTATAGGCGCCGAAATGACGTTAACACATCGCGCATTATTTTTACCTTAAGGATGGCTAATATAGTACGTTGTTTTTCAAATAAATTAATTTAAAAAAAATTTAAATTTATTTTTCAGGTCCTTTTGCTTCTAGTAAATTTATTAATTTTCACTGGTGTAGGGCAATATCATAGAAATGGAATTAAAATTAATTTGTTCCTTACACTTGATAAATGGTTTGAAAAATGTTTTTTTTTAATTAAATTTTTTAGGAATTATCAACAATTTTATTCAATGGACGAATTACCCTTTACATTCTCAGAAATGCGTTTAACGTTAATTTTTTATTTTTATTTATTAAAAAATTTCCCAAATTTCAGAGGCCAATTTTTTGCTGCATTTCTTTCTATCACAATTTTATTAGCTACAGTATTACTCCAATCAGTTCATTGCCTTCAAGTTCAACATTCAAAAATGCTCGTAAGTTTTGGTTAATTTTAATTTAAATTTAATTTAAATTTTTAGTGTATTTTCTATGCTTTTGGTTGTGTTCCAATCTCTCTATTCATTTTTGGACTTGAAATGCATTACAGGTAAAATTTAAAAAATTTTTTTGGATGGGAAAATAAGGAAATTAGGAGAGAAAACGGACGTTTTGTCGCAAGAACTTTCCTAAAAACTTTCTTAGCCAAAAAATTAAAATCAATTTTTAATTAATTAATATTTAATTTAAGCGCCTGCCCTTGGCTGGATGATTTTTACCAAAGTCAATTATTACGACGCAATTTTAATTATATGGAAAATTATTTTGATACTCAATGTGGAATTAATGGTTGGGCATTGGCTGGGGTAAAAGAAAACTTTTAACTTTTTAAGAATAAAAACCATTTTTTCCTTAAAGATATTTTCTCTTCTCTCCTGCGGTTTATTTGTAAGTGATGGATTAATTTCAGCATTTTTTCGTCATGATAATTCTCATAATAATAATTTTGAAAAATCTGAAGCAATTTTATAATTTTTATTTAAATATAATAGATAATATTCGTTAATATTTGAAAAAAATGTTTTAAATTAAATTAAATAAAAATAAATAATTTACTTTTGAATATTTTGTTAGTTAGCATTAAAAGAATTGGTTTAATTGAAAAAAAATTTAATTAATTAATAAAAGTAAAAAAAATACTAAAATTGAAAAGACAATTCAGTGCAAGAAAAATATATGAAAATAATTAATTAATTTAGTTTCTTGATTTTTCTGTTAGGATTCAATAAATTAATTTAAATTAGACTATAATTAAATGTTAATTTGCCAATCTATAATTTGGCTACAAAAGTTATTTAAATGAGATTTGATTTTCTAAACTTTTATAGTGTTTAATAATATTTTAATAACATTGTTAAATAATTTTGTTTAACAAATGAAAAATGTTCATTTAAATTTAGAATGTTTTTAATTTAAATTTCTTTTGTTTATCTTTTATTCAATTATCTCCTTCTTTTTCAGGTTGTTCATTTAAATCAAAAGGATATTCATTTAAATTAAATTGATCTTACAACCCAGAATTGTTTTCTAAAACATTTTTTGTTTAATTAAAACATTTTCTTTCAAAACATTTCCTTACCTCTTTGTTGTTTCTCCTCTTCTTCTGATTGTTTTAATTCATTTAATTGATCATTATCTAATATTTTAGTACCATTAAATTCATAAATATCTTTAATAGATTCAGCAGTTACTTCAATTGAATACATTTTCTCGTCTATTTGATTCTTCAATATTTGTAAACGGTTTTTGACAATTTCGTCGCTCAAATTACTAAAATATTAATTAAAAATTATTCAAAAATTAACAATACCTATGTTTAGGTCTTCCTTCACTGATACTAGAAAATTTAAAAACAAGCAAGATCTTTTGGAAAAGTTTATTATCTACTGGCAATATAACAAACGCAACTTCTCCATAAACATGCAAAACAAGCAATCCTCGAATATATGGAATCTATATTTTAATTTTATTTTAAAATTATTAAATAAAAGAAGTTTTTAATAAATAAAATAATATTCTCTCAGTCAGTTAATTACCCTTTTAGTTAAAGATAAAATACCCAACTAACCAAGGGTAATGGACTTATTTTTTTAGCAAAGTTTTAATCGCTTCAAAACATACCCATAATTTTGGTTCAATCTTTTCAAATATACTTTTTTTTGATTTATTAATTTCCCTCTGTCTCCTTGCTTCTTGAAATTTTGGATCTTTATAATAATTAATTAATTTTTTTTGTTCTTCTCCTGTTGGACAATAAATTCTTTCAATTTGTTTAAAACTTGTTTTGTCTATATTTTCTCCTTTTTCTTTCAGTTTTTCACGATATTTTTTTAATCTTTGTGCATTTGAAGACTCAGCTTCATTATCATTTCCTGCTGCAGAAATGGGGGTAAACACCCATAATATTGTAATAATAAATAAATAAATAATTAAATAATTAATTGTTTTCATTTAAAATAAATTTTTTTTTTAAAGTAAAAAGAGGTAATTTTAATTTTTTAAAATAAATTAATATTAATGAGAGAGAATGCCTTTTAAATTAAAATAAATTAATAGAATAAATTGCCACTTGAATTAATTATAGATAAATCTTAGTGCCATATTAATTAAATAAAAGGAAGTAAATTTAATTTTTGCAAATCTTAATAATTCACCGATTTTTTTTTGCAATTAAAATCTTTCCTAGATCCTAATTCTAAAGAAGCTCCTAGCTATTTTTTGATTTGACAACAAATAAAAAAAAATAGTTAAACATTTATATTCTTTTTCTTTTGTTCTAACAAACTTTTAAAATTCTGTTTCACTAAACAGGTAACTTTCGAGTGTTGGACTAATTCAGAACATTTCTCTACAAGAGTATATAATATGCAATTTAAAATTGTTATAAAAATACAAAAATTATTGGAAGAAGAAATTGAAACTTTTCATAAATTTCAACAAGTTTATATTAAATATCTTTCTCAATCAAATAGAGCTCTTTAATAATAATCTTTCTAACAAGTTGTTTAATCAATTAATTTCAATTATCAAATTAATTAAAATTAACTTTCAAGTTTAAGTCAAGTTTTAAGATTTAAATTTAAACTTAGGTTCAAACATGATGTTTTAAATTTCATAAACAAGTTTTTAATTAAAAACATTTTTTTATATTGTTATTTCAACGAACAAAACATTATACCTGTTTTATTAAATTCTCGAACATATATAAAGAAAAACAAAAGAACCTTTACCCATTATTTAAAATAAACACTAAAAAAAATTAATACATATAAGTCTTTTTTCTTTTTTACACTCACACGCTTATGAATTTTCAATTACTCTCTTGTTCGACAATTTTCAAAGCTTTTATAATAATATTTTTGTTAACACATTTTTAATTTCCTTTTTATTCTTTTGTTTTAGTATAATATCAATAACAAGTCCAACATCATTTCTTGTTCATTTTCTTCATTTTATTATTATTTTTTTTTTAAATATTTTTCTAAAAAATTCTTACACTAAAGTTTCGAAACTTTTAAGGTTTATTGGTCTACTAAAGCAAAATTATTTTAAAAAATTTTTTCAAGAAAGAAAAAAATATTTTATTCCATACATATCATTAAGATGGATATCCATAAAAGGAAACCTAGACAAAATTAGAAAAAAAAAATTGCCCTTTGTCTCAATAAAAATTTACGTAAAAACAATGAAAATAAATTTTTAACATTCTCTCATTTTTTTAAAGCTATAAATGTAAAAAATAATATTTGTAGTATTAATAATTTAATATTGCACAATTAGACTGTATTAAAATAATAAAAGGAAAAGATTAAATAAAAACAAAAATTAATTATTTAAAATATGTTTTTGCTTAATATTAATTTTTTCATTTATTTTTAGATATATCGAAAAACATAAAACATTTAATTAAATGTTTCGCGGTCAAAGTTTTGATCAAAGTTTAATTAAACATTTTAATCAAACTTTGCCTTTGAGAAAAGCTACAACAACTGAACAACTTGACCAAAAGCAACGTTATTTGTTTTGGTTAAATTCTGCTAGAAGTATGTGCAACACATTAAACATTAATTTCTCCCCAAAGATAAGAAGCAAAAATAAGGCAGGCATGGCAAGAAAACTTTAATTAAATTAAATTTTTTTTACAATTTTTCAAAATGTCAAACACTTGAAAATTGTCAAAATGCCAAATACAAAAAATTACTAATTAAGTTTTCCTTGTTCAGAAGTATTCTACTTTTTACTGTATACGATGCAATTCTCCTAAAAACAAAAAATTTGAGCAGCCTAAAAGACGAAATACAGTAGGACATTTTATACACCTTTATCGTAATAACTTTATGAATCTTCAAAAAATCAGGGTGAGTTTTTTAAAAAAATTTTTTAATTAAACGCACATTAGAGACTCAAAAATTTGTTAATAAACATACGGCAGAGTCTCAATGCATCTTTATTTTTTCCCTTAGTATTTATTAAAAGTTACTTTAAATTCTTTATTTAATTTTAACTGTAATTCTATTCCTTACAAAATAAGCAAACAAATTTAATATTTAATGAAAATTGTGTCAGCACGCTAATTATCAACCTACACACTACCTTTTTTTTTAATTTAATTTTATTTATGTTTGGATAACTTAAAAGGTGGGTTAACATAGGAAGATAAAATTGTGTTCTCTGACAGCTTTTAATTTAACTTTGAGAGGGAAAGTCTTAAATTCATTATTCCCCTATTTGACCAAATTGTTATTGTTCTTGCTTTTTTAGACTCAATTGTTTCTATTCTTATCTAATAAATAATTTTCATTACCTCAATCCTTTTCTCCTTGCCTCTGTCGGCACGCTCAAATTCCTTTCTGATGGAGTAGTAATTTTTAGATGGCATCTTTCCCCCTTTTGTGTTCTCCTTCTTTAAAGTCGGCGGTTAAAAATGGGAAAATAATACTTCAATATAAGGGGCGAAAATAAAAAAAATTAAAATAAAAGGTTTTTGATGGCCTGCCTATACCCAAATTGATTAAGGGATTAAACCAAACATTCCCCCCTATTTTCTTTGTTTGCACTCAAAAAGGCACTAATCTCAAATTTCGTCAGTAACCCCCTTATTCAAATAAAAGAAAGTGGCATTTATTTTTACATTCTTTTTAGTGTTTTTACTTTCATTCCAATCATTTTTATGAAAAAAATGTAAATTGAAGGTTTAGAGTGTTTAAAATATTTTTTTAGGAATTTTCGGAAATTTTTTTATAATTAGTGAGAGAAAAGACTATGGGAAGTGAAGAGATTTTTGTCTGACTTTTAAAGTTTTTAAATAAAATGGCTGAAATATTTGCAAGTTTTGAGACGTTTCAGTGCCAAAAGTTAAAATCTGTCTGAAAAAAAATAAAATATTAATGAGTTATAAGACTGGCACTGAAACGTCCTCTTTATAAATTTGCTTTTTATTTTTACGTTCCCTTTTAAGATGTTGCTTTTCTATTTTTCCATTACATCAAAAAGCAGCTGAAGCAATTTTCGAATTTTTAAGTGTAAAAATTAATCCAAAATTAGACATTTTATTCCATTCACCATGCTGTCAATAGCACATTTTCTTTAAGAAAGTTTTTTTGTTTTTTACCATTTTGGCATTCTTTTTAAGTTTTTTAAGGGAATTCTTTTTTTTAAATTTAATTTTCCCTCCCCTCAGAAATTCCCCAAACAATTTTTAACTAAATATTTTCGGCAATCAACTGGACGCAAAGGATAATTTATTTTCCATTTCCCTTCTTTATTTTTCCTTAAAAATCACACTTAATTAAAAGAAAAAATAAGTGCGTGATGAAGCCTTTTAAATGTCCAAGCTTGGGAAAAAAATTAATAATTAACTATAAATAAAGTCAAGTGCTGTCATTTTAAAAAATTTGTTTTATTTTTTTCAGGTTATTTTAAAAAATATTTATTTTTTTTAATTATTTTATTTAATAAATGTTTAATTCCTCCTCCAAGTATTCACTAAATAATTTTCGTCAAAAATTTTCTCGTTGCAATGAAGATTTTGATAAATTACAACATGGAAATAGAAAAATGATTAAAAGTGCAAGTTGTAGTGAAAGGGTGAGAAATTTTTTGGTGTTTTGACATTTTGGGGTTATTGACGTTTTAAACGATAAACTAGAATAATCGGAAAATTGGGCAGTAAGTGGAGTTCTAGGTGAAAATTGAATGCGTTGGGCGGGATAACTCAAAGAGGTGAGATAAGTAAAGTTGGGTGGGATAACTCAAAGAAAGTACAGTATAGAGAGTAATACAGTCCATCTTAAATTCTTTTCTTCTTCACTGCCCAATTTTTCTTTTAAGCATTTCTGCTCATATTCCCCCTCTAATCCCCTTTTCCGGAAATTATTAAAATACCTGATCACCTTTAAATAATTAAAAAAATCGGAAATACCTCAATCCACTATTTTTTCTTTCTTACCGGTTGTCAAAGCAACTGCGCGCACCTTCCCCCAACTTTTCCTCCTTTTTCACTTTTTTACTACCTTTTTTGCTATTTTTTAAACATTTTTTTTCTTCTCATTTTCCCCTTCAATTGCTCCGTTCCCGTGTGTTTATTCACTCTCTTAAGTCAACATTTATATTTTTTGCTTTGTTTTTAAGGCAAAATTGAAGAAAAAAGGAGAAAAAGGAGAGAGGAAGGGTTTTAGTAAAAAAGGGTAAAAAAAAAAAAAGAAGTAAAAAATAAATGGAATGCCAAGAACATTAAATATAAAAGCCAAAAATTCTCATCTGGAATGAATTAAGTAGCGGCAACATTAAAAAAATTTTCTTGGATAAATCGCTTTAACTAAACCCTTCTTAAATAGAAAAGATAAAAATTCTTTTAAAAAAAAATTTTTTTAATGTTAAAAATATTTTTTTAAAAATTGTAACATTATAAAAAGGAAAAAAAAACTAGAAGATTACAACACAAATTCTTTTCTGATTAAAAATCAGAAATATTTCAATAAGAAAAATAAACTTTAAAATGTTTAATTATTTTATAAGCATTTATACAGCTTTACCGTAATTTAATTATTTTTAATAAAATTATTTTTCCTTTAGTTAAATAACATGTTTATTTTTTACCTTTTTCCCAAGCTTAATAAAAACTTTTTTTTTTTAATAAATTCATAAAAGTATTATTTAAATTTTTCTCATTTGTTTTTCTTATATTCCTTCTATTATTGTTTTAAAAAATTTAAATCGCTAAATTAATAGGTAATTTTAGACGGTATAATAGAGAGCTTAAGGTCTGCTAACTCGTTGTGATAACTTAGAATGTTCGAGATAATTAAGAGTTTTTGAAATATGTCACAATTCTCCTCCATATATTAATGATAATAAAAAGATTTAATTTTATTACATTCATCCACAAATTAATGCTTCATTTATTTTCTCATCTATTCTTGCATCTGTTGATTTTTCTCTCTTCTCCCTTTAGAAAATCTAATTAAGTCTGCCATTCCCTTTATTATATCTATTTTATGGCCTTTGCTTTTATTTTCTCTTATCTAAGCTTTTGCAGAGCTTACTCATTTATTTACTTATTTAAAATTTATTTTTTTTATAACTATAAAAAGCAAAAATCGAATCATTTCAGAGCGGACCTTGTGTCGAACGATAAAAATTTTATGCTTATATGAAGAAAATGTGTGAGAAAAAAATTAGATGGAAAAGCCGGGGATATTAAAAAATATTTTTTTGATTATTTACTTCTTTCTTAAAATGACTTGGACAAAATGCCAGTCAGAAAATGTAAAAAAAGGATTTTAAGCCAGAGACGTTTTAAGAATTTTGGACATTTTGTCCCTGACATTTTAAGAATTGGACATTTTGTTTATGACATTTTGTCGTTACCATAAAGAATTCACTCATGTTTTTATAACTTTTCTTTTCCCTCATTTTTAATTAGAGGTCAATTCCTTCCCAGAGAAATTCAAAGTAATGTAACATTAAAAAAACCTTCCCAACCAAGACATAAAAATTTGTTCGGTTTTTCCTCCTCTTTTCATTTTTTCCACATTTTTTTTCCTGTTAATTAGCTTAGTTTTGACGCAAAAAAGTACTAATTTTGGTTGAATTGCGCGCCACAGCTTTTTTAGAAAAATACTCAATAAATGTTGAATGACGCCATTGGAAGAGATTTTATGCTTTTAAAAAAGGGAAAATGACTAAAAAAGATGCTATGAAATTCCTCTTTTTTCATTATTTAAATAAAAATAAATTCTCTTTTTTTACTGGGTATTTTGCAATATTTAAATTGCAATTTCATTCCACATTCTTTTGTGCCACTAATTTAGACTTTTCGAATTTCGATTTTTTTCAATTTTCTCTGTGTATTAATTTTGATTAAAAAAATTTTAACTAAAACTTTAAAGCATACTGAGACTCTATTGTAAATAACTGTCCCTTCTCCATACTCTAATTTACCAAATTATAAATTTTTAGAAATCGTTGACCACAGGCTCTTCAGAGCTTTGTGAAGCTTTATTGGCCCCGCAAACTAGTAGTGATAACAATCAGGACAACAAAAATAAAAATTTGTCCCCACCTTCACAAGGGGGGTCGGCAGCAACGCCGCATAGAACAGCTACAAGTACCAGTGCAGATTTATTTATTTCTGAACAAAAAAAGAGTGTTTCACTTTATTCTGTATGTTTTTTTTTAAATTAAATTTAATTAACTAAAGTGCGGGAGATTTAATAAATCTTTTAAAATTCCTTTCCCCTTTTAGGACGTTAATGCAATCGACTTTTCCCCTTCTATTGAATCTTCTTCCTTTACTCACTCTTTTGGAGTTTTTAATTTAAATGGACGTCGTTCAACTTCTCCTATAAGCGATCGTAGAGTTGCTTTTCAAGAGAGTGGAAACCTTGGTGGAGTTTTAATTTTTTTTTTAAATTTTTATTTCTCAGACTCAATTGTCCTAAGTTTTAAAATATAAACATTTTTAGCAAAAACATTAGAAACATCAAAAACATTAATAAACATCCAAACAACTCAACAATTACCAACATCCCCACGAAAAACAAGTTGCAGCAATCTTTGTTTATTACAACCACCTACACCCTCAACACATTTTCAACCAAAATTTCCCCGTCTAAATAGTCATCGCACTTCTGAAGTGCGCAAAATGTCACTCGTTGGAAAGCCTCTAGTCTATAAAAATTATAGAACAGATCAACGTTTTAGGCGTATTCAATCAAAAATGCACAATTTTCTTGAGAGGCCAAGAGGCTGGAAAGCTGCTAGCTATCATTTGGCAGTGTAAGTAAAAGAAATTACAAAAATTAAATTACAAAAGTTACTTGAAAATAAAATTATTTTAAAGGTTAGTCATGGTCCTAATGTGCCTAGCTCTGAGTGTGTTCAGCACAATACCAGAGTTTGAAGAGCAGTCAACACTTACTCTTTATTATACTGTAGGTTTATACTCAAGCTTTTTAAATCGTTTCTTTAAGGAAATTATTTTCGTCTTTTGGTTGTCTATTGAATATGTCTGCAGGATATGGTCTGCAGGCTGTAGAAGCAGATACCGGGGTCTTACAAAAATTAACGTTTAAAAGGAATATTAACTTTAGGTATGGCCGGCCGTATTAGATTTGGTACTTCAGCTTATTGCATTATTGGTAAATTATAGCCTTAACGGTTTTAAAACATTTTTACAGATATTATTGTAATAACAGCCTCTATTGTTGTCTTATGCATAGGTGCTACTGGCCAAGTATAATTTAAATATTTCAATATCTCTTTGCATATTTTTATAGGTATTCGCAGCTTCCGCAATACGTGGCCTTCGCTTTTTCCAAATACTCAGGATGCTAAGAATCGATAGAAGGGCAGGAACTTGGAAGTTGCTAGGTTCAGTCGTTTGGGCTCATCGCCAAGAATTGCTTTCAACTTTATATATAGGCTTTCTTGGACTAATTTTTTCTTCTTTTCTTGTATACCTTTGTGAAAAGAATTATAACGGTATTAGAAACACATTGTTAAAATTCTTTGGAAACACTTAAAATCAGTTTCAGATAAGTACACTACATTTGCTGATGCATTATGGTGGGGAGTGGTTAGTGAAATTAAAAGAATATTTTTAAACTAATTTTATCATAAACAGATAACCCTTTCAACAGTTGGTTATGGAGACGTTACCCCTTCAACTTGGCCCGGTAAAATTATTTGTGCAGTTTCAGCCCTTTTGGGAATATCCTTCTTTGCTTTACCTGCTGTAACTTCGAATACATTGTTTTAATAAAACAGAATTTTTATTTAAGGGAATTCTCGGCCCAGGGTTTGCATTAAAAGTTCAACAACATCAACGACAAAAACATTTGATTAGAAGAAGAGTGCCTGCTGCAAGGCTAATTCAATGTTTATGGCGACATTATTGGTTAAAAATATTCATAAACATTAAATAAAATTGAAAAACATTTAAAAACATGATAAAAACATTATTCAAACATTAAATAAAATTGAAAAACATTTAAAAACATAATAAAAACATTACTCAAACATTAAATAAAATTAAAAAACATTTAAAAACAATTATTCAAACATTAGACAAAATTGAAAAACATTTAAAAACATTGCTAAACATTTATAACCATTGCAAACATTACTTAAACAGAAAACGTATTGTTTCTAAACAAATTCTTTTAGCGCTCAACCTGAAAATAGAAGTCAAGCAACATGGAAAGTTTATTTACAACCTACTCCAATAATGTTTGTTTTTATATTACTTATTTGTAAAACATTTACACGTTGCACTCACTTTCCTTTCTTTTTACACACTTTCTTTGTTTCAGCCCTAGCAACAAATCACAAAAACAAGCAAAATCAACACAATCATCAATAAAAGCTTTCACTTCTTGTCGCAATCTTTCTTTACGTCTTAGACGTTCTTTAGGCTTAATTCAATCTAATCGACCTCAACAAGTTGAAGTTGTTGCTTTAGAAGGTGATGGAGATATTTCCAAAGTGAGAAGACGTTCAAAAGTTGCAACAGTTGAAACAGATATTCCAAATGTAATGGTTTCATTACCTTTAATTGAACTTGGAATGAAGAGACAACAACTTTTAAATTCTGTAGAAGAAAAAAGCCTTTTAAATCTTTCTTCTTCGTCATCAACTGCTTCAATTTCTTTAATATCAGGGGATGGAATAGATGAAAAAGAACAAATAGATAAACTGTCAATTTTGAAGAAAAATTCATCAATAAGACAACAATCTATGCCCGAAACTCTTTTAAATGGAACGGAGTAAGCCAAAAAGAATTCTTAATGTTATTCACTTTACTGAGCAAACAAAAAAAAATCACTTACACGAAAAGCACAAAAGGCACCGAATCCTTTATTTTGAACTAAAAATTTAAATGAAACATTTATCTTTTATTTACTCAAAAACTTTTTTAAGAAGAATAAGACCTTGTTTATCTGCTCCAAGTAATGGACAAAACAACAGTTTAATCAGCAGAATAAGACAAAGTGCAAGAAGAAAGCCTGCTCCTCCTCCTCAAATAAATTCTGATTTTGGAGTAGATGGTTAATATAAAAAATTTTTAAAAATTTAAAAAATTCTTCAGATGACACACCAACAGACACAATTTGTGGAGTAAATGTTAAAACATTATTTGTGCCTAATAGACCTTCTGATAATATAAGGCAAAATTTAAACAATTAAATAAATTTATTTTTTATTTTTTATTCAGCATTGTTTCTGCTTCAGATACGCTAAGTGAAATTGAAAGTTTAGGTCCTTTAGGATTTTCACTTGGAAGTTGGCGTAAGAGTAATAGCAGCAAAAGTCATCAAAGAAAGTAATAATTCTGATTTTTATAACTAAAGCAGAATTAAAATTTTAATTTATTAAAAAATCAGAATTCTGATTAGTAAAATTCTGAACTTTTTTTTTTTTAACAGTTATTGTCACAAAAAAAGCATTTCTGCATTAGCAATGTCTACCACCTCTGCCATTATGGAAAGTGAGCAACAACATAAACCTGTGGGAAATAGTTCTTCCCTAGGTACACTTACAGGTCTCTAAAACAATAATTATTTATTTATTTTTCCCTTATGCTTAATTTACCCTAATTTTTTTGCACAAGTTTTGCTACAATTTAGCTAACTATTTTATATATTGTAACCTATTAAAAAAGTTTTTTTATAATATTTAAATATTAACTATTGTAATTTATTATACATCCAAAGTACATAATAAAACTCGTATTTAAGCATTTACCAGAATTCTGATATTTTCAAGATTCTGATTAATAGTTAGGGTATAGTTAAAGTTTTAATTTAATATTTTAAAATCATTCCCCCACTTTACCATTTTAGCACCACAAAATGCACAAAATAAACAACACCACTATTTACTACCTCGTCGCCCATCAACCTCACCAGAAGAAAGGCGAAATAGATCTTCTGGCCCTAAATTAATTACTGGTGTTTTTATATTATTTAAAAATAAAAAAGTATATATATATTCTTTAAAGAAAATGTTGAAGAAACAGAAGAAAATATTACAGAAAAGGATATAAATCCTAGGAAAGCTTGCCGTTCATTTTCTGCTGCTGACCCAGCAACTCTTTTATTAGGCGATTTTTGGATGGCTCCTTGGTTAGAATGGATAGCAAGGGAACGTGCGGGAGGTATCACAGGAGGTACAAATGATGGAGGAAATTATAATGGAAATAATAATAACAACAATAATGGAGGAAATGAGGACTCCTCAATGTGGGGTCAGTTCACTGCATGTGCACCTCTCCAACAGCGACGGGGTCAGGACCGTCGGCGCCTATCCAATGAATACGTGTCCGGTAAAATAACAAAAAAATAAATATATTGGCTGGCGAACTTTTAAACATTTTTGCTGTCTGTGTTTTGTTAAATTTTTTAAATTTCTAGTCGCTTGCTTATTTTTATTTAAACACATTCTTAACTAATAAAATTTGCTTTTAATGTTTTTGTAATTATGCTTCAGATTTTTTGAAATATTTTTCAAATTTTTTGAAGCATGTTTCTAATATTAGAAGCAAAAGATTAGTTAAAAAAATGATACGTATTCACAGCTTTTTTGCTTTTGCCTTTTACCATTCTATCGTCATCCCCCATATTCTTTCTAAAAATTAATTTTTTCTTAACAGATGAAGATTCACCAATTTTACAACTTCGTACACTTGAAGATTACACTCCAGCATTAAAAAATGCTGCTAGAGCAATAAGGCGTATTCAATTGTTAGTAGCTAGAAGAAAGTTTAAGGAAGCTTTAAGGCCTTATGATGTAAAAGATGTTATTGAACAATATGCTGCTGGGCATGTAGATCTACAGGCGAGGGTTAAACATGTTCAACAGAGGTTTAAAATAAATTTTAAAATTTTTAAAAAATTCCCAGACTTGATCAAATTATGGGAAGTAAACCTAGCAAAGAAGACCTTAAAACATCTTTAGCCAATAGAGTAATGAAAATGGAACGTCAAGTTGAAAAGATAGGTAAAGCATAAACTTAAGTTTGCGCGTATTTTTTTCATTTAACTTTTAAAGACAAAAAGTTGGATTTATTAGTGGAAATGTTTTTGGAAGAAAAACGCATTCGCTTGGTTGATAAAGGACAAAAAACTTATTGTGGTGTTTCCCAACATTCTACAACAGACATTGTTGGACATCGTTCAACTAGTCTGAGACAAACATTTTCACCTCCTTCTAGAAGTTTTAAGTTAGTGATGTAAAGTTTTTTTATTTTATATTTATTTTCCTCAGTCCAAAAAACTCATCGCCTGAATTCTTTCGAACCCCTCATCATTCAACTCTTTTGCCTTCCGTCTCAACATTACCTAAAGTGCCACCACATAAACAGCTTCAATTAAGTCAGTCATTAAAAGTACAACAACAAAGAAAACAACAAAAAATCACCAGCAAAGTTGGGTCTCAAATTCCTTCATCTTTACCTGTTAAAAAAGATCAAAGATTAACATCTTCTAATAAAACTCAAGAAGAGGAAGAAGAAAAAATTATTGGAGAGGACGAGCCTTTATTGAAAGACACTAAAAAGGGCTCTAGTTTTCCGACTTCTAATGACTCTATTGTATAAACTAGAGAGACCTAAAAATTATACGGTAATAATCTTAGGGTCGGTTCAGCCCAGGTAAATACTTAACTGACGCTGATCTCTATACAGTTAATTTATTTTTGCTCTCCTTATTTCAAAACTCAAAAATTATTTCTTTTTTTCTCGGAACATACCGGGTAACATTATTTTATTAGCTAGTAATCTCTCTCACATATTTTATAAAATGCTTGTACTTTTTGTTTTTATTATTTCAAGTTTTCTTGTTAAAGTTTATTAAAAAATATAAAAGTTTTAATCAAATAAGCCTGGATAAGATGTTGCCAAACAAGTTCCATTATTGCAGTGCATTTTAAATGTTGTAACAAACATTTTTGTATTTAATAATTCAAATTGGCAAGCTTCATTTCCTGAATGGACAAGTGCACAGACCGTAAATAGAGTGAAATCAAAAGCTTTAAAATTAAATAATTTTTCCCAAATAAAAATTATTTCTCTACCTGGAGAAGTTCTAAAAAAGAATCCACCTATTCTTTTTAAAAATCCTTTCCATTTGTATTGAAATGTTCCAAGAATATTATCTTCCTGATGTATAAAATATCCATGATAATTAATTTCCCCTTGCTTTTCTTGAAGGTAAAACCTTAACCAATTGTGGTGTCCATCAACAATATTTCCTGAACGCCATTCACCGCTAAATACATGTTCAAATCCTATGAAATTAAATTATTAATAATCCTTAAAAAATCGCTTCAAATGTCCTTGTAACGAAAGCAAAAAACTAAAAAACAAACTTTTAAATTTACTCACCAGAGCTTCCAAGCGGCTCTTCATTCCCATTTTCACATCGTGAATATGTCCCAAACCAAAAATCAAACATTTCCTCACAAAATTTTTCAATCTCATGTTTAGTTTTTCCTCTTTTTTTAATAAATTCATATCCTAATTTAAAAACTTCACTTTCAGTAATTAATTCCCAAATTTTCTCAAATTTTTCTTTTCTCTTTTGATTCATTAAAGGTTCAGCTTCACAGACTTGTTCATAAAAAACTTTTTCTTTGTACATTTCCAACAATGCTGAATATATTGGTTTATTAAATATTGCTTCATCAACGAAAGTAAACAAACTGGAATGTTTTTTTAAGTAATTTCTACAACAGAAAATTTAAATTTTAAAGAACGTACGGATCAGGAGAAATATCCTTTACTTCCTTCTTTGAAAGTTTTCCTTGCCAATTTAGTTTAATTGCTAAATTAAAATTAACATAAACAATAAATATTTAGAAGAGATTTAATTTTTACCAGATTCCTCTATTCGATCAACATCTTTTTCCCAAAGTTGTGTTACTAATTCCTGCAATTCTGGGTCATTTTTATGCTTTCTTCTGTTTTGTTTGACAACACGAGAATAAAAAGATTGTATCTGTTAAATATTATATTAAAACTTTTTCTTTATTTAATTCAACTTGTTTTTCATTTTTTAACATTTTTATTGCAAGTTCAAGTTTATAACCTCCATCAATAAAAGCAGAACAATTCTGAAAAATAAAATAAACTTGAAAAACAGAACTTTTTTGTTGCTAAAGAAACTTAAAAACTTAATAAATTACCTTCCACATTCCTTTTTCTCTATTTAAAAATGCACAAAGCATTAAAGAAGCAATTTCAAATTCTAAACTTGAAGCAATTAAAACTCGCCTTTTTTTCATTCTTCCATTCTCCCATAATTTTATTTGTAAATCTTTTATTAATTGCTAAATTGTTTTTTTTAATTAATTAATTTAACTTTTTAATTACTTCATTGTTTATATTTTTTAAAGAAAATATTTTTAATTTTGATTGGTCACGAATATAAGAATGCCATATTCCCTTGTCTGAGGTAAAGTGACAGAATAATGAAAAGAATTCTTTAAATTTATTAATTTATTTTAAGGTATTAAAACAAACGTGGATTTTCTTCAGGAAAATTTAAAATTTCTTTGAATTCTTCTAAAAATGATTTTTTATTTTCTTTATATTTCCATTCATTTTTATATAATTCTTCGGCTTTTTGAAATATTAAACTTTGATTCAATTCTTTTAGAAATTCATCCCTTAGATACTTGTCACTATATTCATCATCATTGTCCTTTAATTAAATTAAAATTATAAGGAAAATTAATTTTTAGTTTAAATGGTAAAGAATAATAATTTTAATAGAAATAACTTACACATAAACGCACATAAGCATCATTAATAGAATTTGAAGGAATAATATTAGAAGCAACTTTTTTGTTTCCAATTGGTGCCAATATTCTGAAACAATATTTTCAATTAATAAAAATTATTTTACTTTTTTCCATTTTCCAAATTAATCAATTCATAACGGCTACCAATCTTTTGGCGATATTGAGAATCCAATTTCCATAAAATTGATAATGGCTGTAGATTTTGATAATTTGCTGCAATAACTACTAATAAGCTAATAAAAAGAAGAGAACAATAAAATACCATTTGAATAATATTAAATATTTCAATTAAAAATAAACTTAATAAATCTAAATATTACAAAGAGGATTCATAAAGTTTGTAAACTTGAAGTGCATATTAAGATTGAATAAACTATTAAGATTGTAAAAACTTTAGCAAAAATAAACCTTTAAAACCTTTGAATAGAAAAAGTTTATTTAAGGGTTTGCATAGCTGTGTTTGTTTTAAAAAGTCAATTGACCTTCGGATAATATTTCGTTTAAAAGGGATTGAGAAAGAGATTGAATGATGTAAAATAAAGAATAAAGAGATAAATATTAGTCAGAAATGGGAAGGAGACAAAGTAAAAAAATAAAAATATTTTTAATTATTTTTCTAAACGAATTTCTTAATAAAAAGTTTAAATGAATAAAATTACGCGATTTTTTTAGAGGTTAAAATTTTAAAATAAATTTATTGTAAAAAATTGTTTAGTAATGAAATTGTTCATTTCCTTATCAAATATGTTGTTTTGTTAGTTTTTTGGCCAATCGATTATCTATTGCATAGTTCCCAGCACTTTTTGGGGTAGCGAAGGTTGACTTTCCACTGATATGAATATTAAATTTTGTCATTTTTTTACTTTATTACCTAATAGAGTTGCTCTTCCCAAGTTGTGGTGATATTTCCTTTCCACGAGGAGCAGAATTGCTTCTTCTAAAACGAAAAAAATTATATAAAGTTTCAATAAATACAGAAATGAGCTTCCTAATATCAGAAGCATGCTTCAAAAATAGGAAAAATGTTTCAAAATTTTGCTTCAAAAAAAAAAAACGCCTTAATTAACTCACTTTGTTGGTTGCGGTAATCTTGTATTTGAACTTGAAACTTTTCTCTCAACACTTTCAACTCTATGAATCGTAGCACTAGCATTACTTGGTCTTCTATTAGTTGAACTTTTTCCATTTGTGATTGTTACTTTGTTAGCAAATTCATTATGTGAAGAAACAGATGAATTACCAGAAGATGAGGTTATTGAAGATCTTGTTCTTGGACGAGTTTTGGTTGCTTAAAAATAAAAAATAAAACTTAAGTTTATGCTTTAAAATTAAGTTTATTTTAAGGATATAAAAACTTGAAACTTAAGTTTCTGATCAAAATTATAAACTTAAGTTCATCTTTAAACTTAAAAAAAAACTTAAGATTAAGCTTAAAAAAGATTAATTTACATTCTGTATTTCTCCGTCCACTGACATTCTGTTTATTCAATATAACTTTCCTAGCACTTTGCTCCTTACAAAATTCAATATGCCTTTCAGCTGCATTTTTGTTAAAACTTCTCCCACAAAAATCACATCGAATATAATCTTTAAATGTTTTTAAATATTTAATAGTTGGGAATTACCTGCATTAGACGCTGTTTTCGGAGGTGGGGGAAGTGGGGCACCCGTCTTCAATGCATTCCCAACTTGTTTAGAAGCACTAACTGCTCCAATAAATTCTTCATGTCTTTCACGCCAATTTGTTTGTCTATAAAAAAATTAATCAAATTAAAAAGAAGATTGCTTCTAAATGCTTCAAATAATTCTAAACTTTAATTAAAAATTTTACGGTCTAGGAAAAACACCGCCCAACTTTTCACGTTCTTTCTGAACCTTCCTTACATCGTTTATAGGTATATCAGAATTTAAAGCTCGTTGTTTACCCTAAAACTTTTGTTTAAATTTTATAAACTTGAAAATACTGAATCAAAAACTTTTCGTTGCATTTTTGTTAATTTTTTGCATGCTGGTTCATGTTTTTCCTTTAAATAAACTTTTAAATGTTTATAAACATTTGTTTTCATACCAAACTTGATTTTACAAACCGTCTACTACATATTCGACAAGGGAATGTTTGTTCTGTTGCTTCAACTTTTAAATAATTTTTTTATTTAATTATAATTTGTTAATTTTTTTTACCTTTATCCATTAATTAAAAAAATAAATAATTAATTCTTAAAAATTTGATTATTTTTAAATTTAAGAAAATAAAATGTTTAATAATAAAAAAAGAAAGGAATGTTTGTCTTAAATTTATGATTTTCTAAGACTAGGCGCTAAGCAACGGTTTATTATAAAATAAAAAAGAATTGTAGTCAAATATTTATTTATTTTTTTGTTTGGCTTCAATCAATTAAATAAAAATAAATTAAAAATAAAAGATTAGATGAATTAATTAAATTTTATTGGAGAAGAAGGGGAAAAATATTATTTATTCTGAAAGTTCGGTCCCAATAATACTCGTCGGGGAAAAATTCCGAAAACAGATATTTTACAAAGAAAAATCTAGGGGGTGATGGGAAAAAAAGGTTCAACTATTGTTTTTAATCTGTTATCAAATCATGTTAGGAGCTTTTTTAGAATTAGCATCTAACAGAGAATTTATTTACAAAAAATTGGGTAATTAATATTCTTGTCGGGATTTGAAAAACTAAAAAAATGTACTTTTATTTAATTAATATGGCACTAAGATTTATCAATAATTAATTCGAGTGGCAATGTATTTTATTAATTTATTTTAATTTTAAAGGCATTGTCTCTCATTAATATTAATTTATTTAAAAAAATTAAAATTAGCTCTTTAATTAATTTAAAAAAAAATTTATTTTAAATGAAAATAATTAATTATTTAATTATTTATTTATTTATTATTACAATATTATGGGTGTTTACCCCCATTTCTGCTCCAAAAAATGGTAATGAGGCTGAGTCATCAAATTCACAAAAATGTAAAAAATATCGTAAAAATTTGAAAGAAAAAAGAGAAAATATAGACAAAACAGATTTTATACAAATTAAAAGAATTTATTGTCCAGACACAGCTCAACAAAAGGAATTAATTAATTATTATAATGATCCAAAGTTTCAAGAAGCAAGAGAGCTATTGAAAATTAATAGACAAAAGATAAGTATATTTGAAAAGATTGAACCCAAATTATGGGTATGTTTTGAAGTGATTAAAACTTTGCTAAAAAAATAAGTCCATTACCTTTGGTTAGTTGGGTATTTTGTCTGTAACTAAAAGGGTAATTAACTGAGAATATTATTCTATTTATTAAAGACTTTTTATATTTAATAATTTTAAAATAAATTAAAATATAGATTCCATATATTCGAGGATTGCTTGTTTTGCATGTTTATGGAGAAGTTGGGTTTGATATGTTGCCAGTAGATAATAAAGTTTTCCAAAGGGTCTTGGATGTTTTTAAATTTTCTAATATCAATATAGGAGGAAAACGATGGTATTGTTAATTTTTGAATTTTTTAAAATTAATATTTTAGTAAAGTGAGCGACGAAATTGCTAACAAAAATTTACAAATATTGAAGAATCAAATAGACAATAAAATGTATTTAATTAAAGTAACTGCTGAATCTGTTAAAAATGTTTATGAATTTAATGGTAAAAAATTAAATGAACATGATTTAAATATATTAAAACAAGTTGAAGAAGAAGAAAAACAACAACAAAGAGGTAAGGAAATGTTTTGAAAGAAAATGTTTTAATTAAACAAAAAATGTTTTAGAAAACAATTCTGGTTTGTATGATCAATTTAATATAAATGTAAAATATTTTGATTTAAATGAACAACCTGAAGATTGAGAAGATAATTGAATGAAAGAAAAACAAAAGAAATTTAAATTAAAAACATTATAAATTTAAATGAACATTTTTCATTTGTTAAACAAAATTATTTAACAATGTTATTTAAAATATTATTAAACGTTATAAAAGTTTAGAAAATCAAACCCTGTTAATTTACCTTAATTTTTCGCAATTAGTTTTTATGAGCTTAGGTTTACAAACACTCTAGAACGAGACTTGTTAAAAACTTGAGACAAAATTTTAAATGACGAAACTTTACTTTCTCGATTTATTTAAAATAATTATTAAATTCTATAATTGTATAATAATATTTTTTTTTCTTTTATTTATTAAAGAAATTTAACTAAAAACGAGTATATATAGAGTACTTGTTGTTTTTATTATAAAATTTTAAAAAATCTTTATATAATTTCGTTTTTTTAAATTTATGGTCAACAAGCACGTGAGTATCAAACAAAGGCACAATACTATCGGAATTAGTGAAAAAATTAAAAAAGGATTGAAAAATAAGCTAAAGGTAGCTTAAATCGTTTGTTCATATACATTAATAGAAACATGCTTCTAATCCAACCATAAATCATTCTTTTATTTATACATCTTCATTATCTCCATTATTATTATTAATTGGCTGTAGTTCATGCCTTTCTAGTATAACCTTTTCTTTAGTTCTCCATCCAAAAGTAGAAGTAGGATTAGTAATGCTACAAGGATTTGTTGTTGTTGTACCACCACTTCCTCCACCAGAAGAAGAAGCACCACTTTTAATACTCCCCTCTCTTTCTTCGGAAATATTGTTAAGCAAAAAGCCTGATGGTGGGGGCCTTCCAGTGCTTCCATGTTGTGAAGCTTGTTGGTGTTGAACAATAATTTGTTGATGATCATGATTATGTGGGGAATGGGGGGAATGGTGTAAAGTTTGTTGTAGTCCCTGTTGATGCGTTGTGTGATGTTGATGTTGAATTGTCGAAGGATGTTGTTTTGTTATTGTGCCTGTATCGGAATCGGCCATTAATCTTGTAGCGGCAGCACTGCTTCCACTTAGCAAAGAGGTAGAGGCAGGAGATGCAGTTATTCCACTACAATCGCCTTTAGTTTTTTTATTTTTGGTATTTTGATATTTTTGTTGCCCCGGGGTATTTTTATAAATTTCCCAAAATACTAAAATATTATTTTGACATCTTAAAATTTTCCCGGAATTTTAAATTTATTTTTGAATTTTTTAGTCCAACCTCTGATTCTGAATAGAACCAATGCCAACACCACTTCCTCCATGTCGCATAAACGAAGGAGCTTGTCTATTTGCAGTTCCCCTTCCAGACATTCCAAAGGATGGAGGACCACTACTAGAGCTTAACCCGTGTTGATGTCCAAATTGTTGGCTAATGTTTCCTTTATTCGCAGGAGGCACGGCCCCATCACTTCTGACAGAAACTAAATCGTCAGATGCTGTTTGGCCAACATTTGTTTGAGCGGTTATGGCATTTTCATATTCGGCACCCTATGAAAAAATTAAATTAAATTTTATTTAAATGTTTTTCCAATTATTTTACCTGTAATTCTCCCCATCTATGATTTTGTAAACGTCTCCCAGATAATGTATTTGAAGAGTTATTAACTCGCTGACGATTTCTTCTAACACACCAGCTTACAAAATAAATTGCTAATATAATGTAGACCTACATAATATTAATTAATTTATTTTTAATTTAATAAATTACCGTCCCTGTCAACAATAAAAAACAAACACGCATTTCGTTGAGATACCTAGCAACGTCTGAAAATGTTTAATTGTTTACACCTTATATAATATTTCAAGTTATTTATTTTAAAATGATTGGATAAGACGACTAGAACATAGAAATTAAATCAGAAGAGAATCAGAGTAAGGTTGGAAAAAAACAGAATCGCATCAAAATTGAGTCAGAAAATATCAGAATTATTTCAGAATTAAATTCAAACAATTTCAGAATATGTTGGAATTAGACAAAAATTAACTCCTAATTTATGAATAAATCGTTAAATAAAACAAACCATGAAGATCCTCGGCCATTCTGATGAATTTGTAGGATTCACTAAAAATTGAAGTTTATTATTTAAATTTAAAAATCTAGTTTAATTATTTTTTAGCATTTTAAATTTATTTTTAATTTTTCCCATGCATTAAGAAAAAAAGAATAATGAAAAGAAGGCGGGAGAGAGAAGAATGTTTTAAAAGCTTAAAACCTCTTGCGCACAATGTAATAGTCCATAAATTCCGTTAAAAATGGGTCTTCTGACATTGCAGCTCCATTTGGAAGCTTAGCGGATGCTAAACTGTTGCTTAAGTGTTCACGGGTCATACAATGAGTCTAACGCCCCTTCTCTTTATTTTGGGCGTTGCGACTAATAAAAAAATTTCTAGAGAGAAGGATTATATAATAATAGAAAAAAGGAGTAAAATGGTTTAAAAAATAAGCAGTGCAAAATAAAGGAAAATAGTGAGGCTCCGTCATAACCTTAATAAATGCCAGCGTCTATAACTTTGGAATGGATTAACCTTTTAAAATAAATTTTATATCATTTGAAAGAGAAGAAAATTTTCTACAAAAAAAAAGATTTACATAAATATATGGTTAAAAAACTGCTAATTTTATGCAATAATAATAATTTTTAGTGTTTTTTCATTCATAACCTTTGTTATAAGTGATTTAAAATTTTAATTCTAATTTGTTTTTCTTGTCCCTGCAATTCTCTATCGAAAGACATTAGAACAATTTTTATCAGTTTAACCGTTCAAGAGTTATAAAATCTGGCGTAAGATAATACACGTTTTGTTATATTGGGTTTTGATATGTTGGGTCTGTTTAAAAAGATGGGTTCTGTGGGTGCCGTAAAGCAAATAAGTGCCCGCAGCAACGGCTGTTTTTGTTTTTGACTGGAATCGACCGCCTTTAATTCTCTTTACCAAGACAGCTGCCTTTCAGTTTTGTTGTGCCGTTTGTTAAGCCATTTTACCCTTTTAAAGCAGCCACACACACCTTCTTTGGCCAGCCAAACCGTTGATGCGCGCCGTTGGGGTCAGGCAAAAGACTAAGTGAATGAATGCCTAGAATAAAGGGGTGTAATTGTGTCACAACAGAAAAAGGGATACAAAGCTTAACGAACTCAAATTTGATAAAAATAAAATTAGGGTAAGGGAAAAAAAATCTGATGATTGCTTTATTTTGCAAAATAAAGTCGTTTGAAAAAATAAGAGGAAAATATGTACATAAAAAGAGGTTTGACTTTATTTAAAATTCTGTTGGATTTATTTAATATTTCTCTCAAAAATACTAATTATAATAAATATTTTCTAAGTAAGGTTAATAGCAATCTAGCTAGTAGTTTGCTTTTTAGAATAATTATTGGCAAATAATGGACAATTAAATTTATCCGCTTCGAAGGTTGCTTAAAGGTATAAATTGTAAAGAGTGAAATAATTCGGCCATTTCAATGCCAAAGGTCGGTTACTAAGAATAAGGGGATAAGAATATATTTAAAAATTTTTGAGAGTTTAAAAAATTTTTTAGGATAGGAAGGGGAATAAATCGTAGAGAAAATAAATAAAAAAAAATTATTTCAAAAAATGGACATTTTGCCCAAAGGATAAAAAATAGAATTAAAAGGCATGCTTTAAAGCAATTTAATATACTCTTAGTTTTATCAATTTAAAAGTGTTTTTCTCTAATAAATTTCTCTTCTATTTTTAAAAATAAAAATGTTAAAATAAAATTCGATCGCCAAGCGGCTATGATGGATTAACTAGAAAATTGTTGTTGTCTTCGAATGAGGACTTTCCTCCTCATATATTTCCTTAAGGCAAGTAAATTGAAGCAAAAAAACAAAGAAAAAAAAAAGAAAATGTCAAAAATAAATGCTAAAAAATGACGCAATTTATTAAATTTTTTAAAAATTATTTAATGAAAATTTGGCATTTTGACTTTTTGACATTATGAAAAATTTATTTTTTGGTTTTTTGAAATTTTTCTTTAGAACGTCAGAAGCTTATTTATTTTGCTAAATTAGTCCAATATTAATTACCTGATAAATTCTCTAAAACTAACATCCAAGTCAAGTTTAGTCGGATTCTGAACTGCATAAATCCCTCCAGGATGATGATGACTTAAGGAATTTGGAGTGATCACATTTCTCGGAAATTTTTGGGAATAATTTGAAAATGAATGAAGGAAATGGCTATTTAAAGGTTTTGCCATTAATAAGAAAAATATTTTTGTAAAAATGATAAAGAAGTAAAAAAAATAAATTTGGAAGTTCTTCCAAATTAAAGGGTGTGACAAAGTGTCCTTTATAAAGAAAAATTCCAAAATAATTTGAAAAATATGATGAGAGTAGCTCTTAGCAGCTAATTTAATTTGTTAGTGTAATGCAAACTGATTCCCCTTGGGAAGTTGAAAAAAAAATAAATAAGAGAAGAGGTGTTAGCGCCCAAAACTTTTCAAAATAAACTTTACAAATATATTAACAAATAATTTGTAAAAATTATTAAAAAATAATTTTATTTACTACAGTAAAATTTTTTATAAAATTTAAAAAAACCCTTGCACACCCAATTTTACCCATTTTTCATGCTCCGCTCCAAATCTGATAAACTTAATATCAGCACACTCATCGGTGTTCAAGCATCAGTAAAAAGAATAAAATAATTAAGAATTAAAATTTGAATAATATATAATAATTAATTTTTCTAAAAAGTAGTTTATTTTTCAAATTAAAAGAATAAAAGTATAAGTGTACAAATATAATTTTGCTTAATATCTATTATTATATTTATAAAACTGATTTATTAAGCTTGATAAGTGAATGAGCAAATATTAAGCTTAAGTTTTTTTATTAGGCTAAAAGATTTACTCATCAATCATAAAATATTGGATAAATAATAAATCAAAATATTTTGGTAAAACATGTACATATAATTTAAAATTGGTTTATTAAAAACTTATTTTTTTTAAATCTTTTAACTAGAATAAATTTTAATTTTTTTCCTGGAAAAAAAATATTAAAAATTGCCGCGCATGGATTTCACATTTTACATACTACATCCATTTGCTTAATCGAATGTTAGGGGACTTTCAATTAATGCTAGCAGCGTGGGAAAGCTTTGGACAGAATAATAAATTTGTAGTGCCAAATATACAGAAAAGTGGTAGATTATGTATTCACCCTTCTTAATAAATGTCCAAAAAATCGATTGAAGCTTGTCCTAACCCTTAGGGAATTTTTTGTTGTTAATACTAATTCTAATTAAATAGCCAATTTTTGAATTATATGGGGAAGCTAATTTAAATACAAGGTTGCAAAAAATGTTATAGTTCAACAAAAAATTAACTGATTCATGTACTTTTTGAAAAAAAAAATTTAAATTTTATTTATTTAATAGAAGATACACCTCTCTAGTAAATTATGCAAAAATATTATTATAAGCTTCAATCTTTTTTAAGTTATACATATTAATTGGTATTAGTTTAGTTCATTTCAACAATGTCCACTTTTATTCTTCTAATTTTTCTTTTAGTTTATTTTTAAAGAGTCTCCAGGTATATATTTCTAGCTTTTCATCTCCATGGGAATAATTTCTCATCATTTTTAACTTAAAAACCTTTTTTTATGCCACTTCTTTTTAGTTAAAAATGCAAATTGTTGGTGAACAAGGGCACTTTTGAAAAGTAAAAAAAGTAGTGTTTATGTAAAGTTTTGGGTATTTTTACTTTTTTTTTTTTTACTTCTTTTTTATATCAAAAATAAGGTGCCAATTTCTTAAGTTTGTTAAAAACATCGGCCTTATAATTTCCATTCCATTTACGGCACTTAACCATTAAAAATAGTGTCTACTTTTTTAAAACTTTTATTTAAAAAACTGTTCTGTATCTTTTATGAATAAATAAAAATAAAATTAGGAATGTGAGATATTTGCAAATTTTTGTTAAGTCGGCGTGGCTATAACCTCTACTCATAGAGCGAAGGGAACAAACGCCTAATG
Organism: Meloidogyne graminicola; assembly: GCA_036172905.1. NCBI lineage: Eukaryota > Metazoa > Nematoda > Chromadorea > Rhabditida > Meloidogynidae > Meloidogyne > Meloidogyne graminicola. Next base: position 2,587,121 of record JARPZY010000002.1, read on the forward strand.
CGAAGGGAACTAAAAATAAAGTTACTAAAAATTAAATTAAAGCAAGAAACATTATAAAACACAAAAATAAGGTATTTTTTAACTTTTTACTAAAAGTTGCTAAACAAAAATATAAATTAAATATCGAAACTTTATTTGCGTCTCCATGGGGAAATATACAAAAAATACATTAAAATTCAAAAATACCGATACTAAAAGGTTGGGAAAAAAAGAAAAAAAGGTGTAAGTTTAAGAAAGTGGAATTTTTTCTTTATTAGCATTAAGCTGAAATAATCGGTCGTGGTTATGCGCGCCACTAGCAAAAAAAAAAAAATACACACGTCCATTTGTTGTAAAAAAGGAAAATAAAAAAAATAATGTTAAGCTATAAGTAAAAAAATTATGGAAGAATGGGATAATAAATTTAAAATTCTTTTCATAAAAATAACGAAAATTGTTAGGTAAAAAATTTAAGAAAAAATGTTTTGTAAAAAATTTTGTTAGTAAAAGGTTAAATTAAAAAAAATAATCATAAAAAGCATTTAAAGTTAATAAACCAAATTCAACAGAAATTATCAAACTTAAGTCCATTTTAAGAAAAATTATAAAGTCCAAACTTGACAAATTATTAATAACTTAGTTAAGTCTTATTAATAACTTAGTTAAGTCCAATAAATAATGTAAAAATTCATAGGTTGCAGATTTTTTTTGAAATTTTTTTTTATTGCATAACCTTCTGAGATTTTATTAAAACAAATTTAAAAGTAAAAGAATAGAATAATCCCCAAAAAAATTTTAGGCATTACCGGAAGGCATATAACCCCAAAAAATAAAAGAAGCTAGAAGAATGTCAACAATGAACAAAGTGATGGCATTTATGCTTTGTAAGGGAACATACTGAAAAATCTAGTGTGGGAAATAAAAGCTAAATTTCGGGGCAATTTGAAGTTTTAAAGTCAGGAGATCGGGAAAATTTTAAAAAGGCCTTAAGCAATATGGCGGAAATAAAAAAAAATAGTTGGTTGACTAGAAAATGCTTTTTGAAGCGTGAAAAGAGAACAAGAGTTGGAAAAAGTGCCAAAAATGCTATTGATGAAAATAATAAAAAAATTGATTACAAATTGAAAGCCAAAAAAATTTTTAATTTTAAAATAAAAAGAAATGATGTAAAGTTTGTTAGAGTGTTTTTAGAATATAAATTTATGTTTATTAAGTAGAACGTTACTACATGAGATTAGGCGATTTAATATATCTTAAGTTGAAATGAACCTAAAAAAATTATTTTGGTACCTTTTGATAGGGAATTAAATACTCTACAAAAAAGATAAAAAAAATAAAATTTAATACTAATATTCAAAAATATTATAAACAAAAAACTACTAGAAAAGGGCAAAATGAACGAATTAATACCCCTTAAACAGTTAAATAAAAATAAAATAAAAATTTATTTGACGAAGTAAAGTCTTAAAAACTTTTTTTAAGTTTATAAATTATAAGAATATAAACTTTATTAAAAAAAGGACTATAATTGTTAAGCATATTAAATTACCCAACAGAAGACGGCGTTAAGTAGCGGATTAAAAAGTTGAAAAAATGATTTGTATGAAATATTATATTTTTAAAAATATATTTGTAAAAATGAAGTGTGAAGTTAAATAAAATTTAAGTTTATTTATTTTTTATTTTTAAGTGCAATAATTGACAATTCCGAAAAAATTTGACAAATTTTTCACTCAAAATTTAGTAAAAGTAAAAAATTCCTTACCCTCGATTACGATATATTGACATTTTGTAGTATAATATTATTATAATTACTTTAATAAATAAGTTAAATTTTAAAATTAATATTAAGCAAAAAAAGTTGGTATAAAAGGAAATGAAAAAGCAAAGTTTTCCAACTTTAAATGCTTAAGAGTTCTTAAAAATAAATTCTACTAAGTTGGCACTCTTCAATTTCCTGTTTTAACTGTTTAAGAGAAAAATACACAATTTTATTGGAAGGGGCTTAAATTTAAAAGTAAAAGGATTGCAAAAAAAGATTTTTTGAATAAATATGAATAAAAATGAGAGAAATAGAAGTAAATTTTGCTTTAATTTTAATGTTAAAGATTTATAAAAAATGCTAAAATAAATCCACCTTATTAATTTTTCCAAACTGCTCATTTTGGGTTGTTCTCCAATTGGCAGCCTGCCACCTGCCCCTAAGTAGAAGGGTGTACGATCAACGATGTCCACTGTTGTTCCACTACTAATTTCTCTACTAAATGAATTAAATTAGCTTAAAATAAAATAGATTTAAATATTAGATTTCATCTAATAATTAAAATAAAAGCCAACAGTCTAAAATGAAGATTATCAAGTTGGCTTTAAACCTAGGCTTGAATTAGAGAGCTTAATTAAACTCTCTTGCAAAAATACTACCGAAAAAAAGATGATTCTCTCAAAAATTAAGAAAATTTTCATAAATAAATGGAAAAATGTGAAAATACATATTAAGCAGATCAGAAAAAATTTAATTAATCCTAAACATTTTCATTTTATATGCTAACAAACTTTGCGTTTCCAAAATGTTCACTGTTTCCAACCACAGAATCTGTTTCAACGTTATAACGATCAAAAACAATAGGAGGAAAAAAAGAAGAATTGGAATTTGAAAGTGAAAAAGAATTAGAAGGTAATGAAAAATGAATTTGATTTTCGTTGTTGTTCCCTTCCAAATGTTGATATGATGCAATATAATTAAATGATGGGGAATTGGCAGTAGAAGAATAAGTTGATATTGACTGTGATTTTGACTCTTTTCTAAAATTTTTAAATGAAAAAAAATTAAATAAACAAGGATTAAATTCTCTTATATCTCTTATGCATAACATTAGGACAAATTAATAATAATGTTTTTAATTTCCGGAAAACGGAAAAGCACAATAGTTAATTAAAAATAAATTAAAAAATGTGAACTAAATTTTTAATTAATAAAAGGCTTAAAATGGACATTTAGGAGAGTGGCGCTGGGTGATTGCCAGAAAATGAAAAATAAAAAAAAAAGTGACTGACACAAAGTCTTTAAATAAATGTTTTCCTCATCAATGACAGATGGAAAACATAAGGTTTAAAAAAATAAAAATAAATAAAAAAAAACATGCATAAAATGAGGAAATAAATGCGAAGCTTTTTAAAATGAATAAGTTTCAGTGTCAGCAAAAAAAATTTTTTTGAAGGGGATAATTGACAGATGAGTAAAAAATGAAGAAATAAATTTATTTTTATTCAAATAAAATTATAAAATTTTTTTCTGTTGATCAGGAAATGTAAAAAATGATGCCAGAAGATCACCCATTTAATTAGTGTGTTGCTTATTTTATACTCATTTATTTATTTTTTTGATCTTGTGAAAAATGGGCAATTTATTCTGAGCATTATTGACATTCTTCTACAATTAACCTTTTTTTAGAATTTTTGAAAAATTTTACCTGAAGATGATCTTTAGGGTTAACTCAAAAAACTATTTTTCTAATAAAAAATAATAATAAATTTACCAATTTTTTATATCTTTTTGGAACAAGAATAACCTTATTTTAAGTATTTTTTAAGAAGGAAAATAAGTAAATTTAAATTAAATATGTATAACATTGTAGTAATGTACGCATTGTCCCCTAAATTGGGCCTTAGGGAAATTTGATAGTTCTGAGTAAAAAAAGAAAAAAATTAAAGAAAAATGAAAAGAAATCATGCAAAGGGCACTAACGTGGGAAATAAAAAAATTATTTCCAAAAATTTAATTTATGGGCAATTTACCCAAAAATGGACGTTTTGTCCTAAAATTTGAATTTTTTGTTTTTTCATTTGTTTTGCTTCTCAAAATTTTTTTTTTCTTTAGTTTTATGCATTTTAGAGTATTTTAAAGAGTAAAAACAAGTGGCTAGTTTCTTAGTTTGCAGCAGCAGAGCCATTTCCCGCGGGAAAACCAATTAAGAAAAGTCTTTAGAAAAAAGCTCCCTAAACATTTTTTGCTTTTGCGGTAACTTTAAGTTTTGCATTGATCCAAATTTTTGGCAGAATCGAGGAAGAGAAAAGAGCAATTTTGGATATGAATGGCAAAAATTGGCAATTAGCGACGATAGATGACAAAAGATCCCATAAAACAACGGAAGTTATGTAAAGTGGAAGTTGAGGGAGTGGACATTGACAATGTGAGGGAGTTGACGGAACTAAGTAAAAAATAAAAAAAAGGAATCAAAAATAATAAAAAAAAAAAACAAAAATGGAAAGAAAAATTTCAATCTAAAAATTAAAAAGAGAAGGAAAATTATTTTCACATTATTGACTCAGCTGACTAAAAATTTAATAACTCAGTAATAAAAAAATATTGGGAAATGAATTTGATATCAATAGATAGAGAATTAAATTCTGTACAAAACAAGACTTTAATAAAAATTTTTAAAAAATGTTTTAACAAGGAAAAGTTTAAAACCTTTGTATACATAATACTGTAACATTTATGTACTTTTCAGTTTTTTCATTCCATAAAAAGGTAAAAAAATTAGTAAAATTTTGTTTTAAATTTTTTCTTGAAGTGAATTAAATTTTCTATTGAGTGGTTTTTAAATTTTTAAAATTGGTCAAACCATTCTTGAGATACGGATCTTAGACTGATCTTAGGTAAACTTGGTAAATATAAAAACAGGTTTATTTAGTATAGAATTTAAATAAGTTTTAAGAAAGAAGAAGAACCCGTTAAAGGCAAATTGTGGAAATTGCCACACATTTAATGGGATGGAAAATGAGAGAAAACATTTGAAAGAACACCGAGTTGAAGCAAAGAAGGATAAGAGAAGGGGAAACGTAAAGCCAAAATAAAAAGGAAAAAGTGATGTGATATAGAGGGAGAAAAGGAAGACTTCGTAGACATGCTCAAGACAAAATTAAATTTTCTTACTCAAACCTAACTAAAGATTTAACCCAAAAGATCAACTTTAAAAATTGCTTGGTCTGTTAAGATAAAGACAGAGGAAGTAAAAAGGTAAATGAACAAATGTCAGTTATGAAATTTAAAATTAAAATTTAATTTTTTTTTGAAAATTGACAATGAAATTAAATGCATAAAATGACATTTAAATGCCCTCAGGTGTTTATCATTTATTTGTTGACATTTTGGGGTAAATTTTAAAGTTGATCTTCTGGACGTATTTAAAATTATTTTGAGAGTTCTGCCGAAAAGATAAGCTAAAAAAGGAAAAAAGGCAACAAAAGTGAGTGAAAGGTTTTTAACTAAAAGCTAATGCTGAAGCTCTTATAAGGTTTTTTTTTTAATTTTTTTGGATATTCAAAAAAAAATTTTTTTTCATTAATTCTAACAATCAAAAGAAAACTTTAATTTTAATGGGCTGACATTTTTCTTGGTTGATGAATTTTAAATAAATGAAAAATATTTTTTTTACTTTAAAAGCTAAAAAGAAGGGAAAAAGAGTTAAATTAACAAAATGTTTTTTTAGGTACTTAACAAAAATTATTTTTTACATTTAAATATTTCCTTGAATAAATATTAAATGTTCAAAAAGGTTTTAAAGGTTTTTAACAAAATTTGAAAAAAAAAGTTCAAAAAATTAAAAAATATTGCCTCAGGGCATTTATTTTTTGTGTTCTTTTTTCAATGTTTTCAGGGGCGTGACTATTAAATGCCGAATTGATTGGTCTTGAAAAGAAAGGTTTTTAAGGAATTTTGAAGATAAAACAAAAAATGGACTCAGAAATTGCAGCTTTTTCCCAAGGGTAAAGAGAAGAAGCGAGGCAGAAGCTTTGTTAAGATTGATCGTAAAAATTGAATAGTAGTTCTAAAAGGGTAAAATAAAAGAATTTAATGAAGATAAAATAGCTTATAGCCTCAAGGGCATTTAGAATCTATTTTATAGCCTCAGGGCGTTTTAACTCTATTTTATTGCCTCAGGGCATTTAGAATCTATTTTATGGCCTCAGGGCATTTAGAATCTATTTTATAGCCTCAGGCCATTTAGAATCGATTTTATTGCCTGAGGGCATTTACTAATTGTTAAGGGCAAAATTAAGAAATAACAAAATTTAATACTTACAATGATTTAAATAACACTCGTGAGACAAACCAGGCTGCCAGTTTGTGTAATTGAGTTTTGCTGTAATTTGGAAGCAATTGAATTTTTGAACTTTTTTTAAAGCTAATAATTTTAAATAGAAAAGTCCTTAAAATAAAAGAAAAAAAATTTTTTAATAAACAATAAAAATCAAAGGGACAAAATTAATTGCTTTGCGGGGAAGAACCTTTTAAAGAAGTCAACTTAAAAAAGGTAAGGAAAGGCAGCTTTGAGTGGAAAAAAATTTATTCAATGGATGAAAATGCCGAAAAGAATTTTTATTTACTAAAAGAATGGACACACAAGTTTTTACATAGAAAAAATTTTTTATTGAGGTCTTTTTTAACTTTACTATTTGCTTGTAAAAAATCTGCAAACTGTCAACAAACTAGTATTATATTCTTTTAATTTCATGCTTGTTTAAATGAAATTAAAAAAAGAGTGAAATAAAAAAGAAAAAAAAAAAAAAAAAAAAAAAAAAAAAAAATATAATTTTTAAAAATAATTTAAATTTTTTTAAATGAATTAAAAAAAAAAAAAAAAAAAAAATTTATTTTTTTTTTTTTTTTAATTTAAATAAATTTTCTCCTTCATTTTAATTTTTCCTCTACCTTTGGCATTAAATGCCCTCAGGCAATATGAATCATCCGCTTCTCCCCTTTCCAATGTTTAGCATTCCATATACCTTTCTTTCCCTTTTGCGTCAATCAACTCTCAAAAAATGTAAAAAAAAATAATATTTTTCACGATTAATAGACAAATAATCGATCTGAACCGAGCAATTTTTTGTGTTTATTTTTTTATGTTAACAGATTAAATTGTGTCAGATATTTTTATTTAAGTTGTTTCCTTTAGGTTCAGAGTAGATAACTCCTGTAATAAGGACATCCAATTCTGTCCGAAATATGTACCTTTTCTTCTAATTTTTTAAAAATTTCTTTTTGTTATTTTCAGGTATTTAATGTTATTTGTTACTTTTATTTTATTTATCATTCAATTTCCTTACAAATCTAAGTCAATTCCACCTCCTCCAGAACTTACAAAAGTTCAATTAGACTGTCATAGAATGCCTTCAAGTTTCTGTTGCTCAAATAGAATAAGGAGTAATTGTGCCAGTCTTTGTGCTTCTTTCCCTACTTCTACTGCCTCTTGCCTTAGCTCTGCTTTTCCGTCAACTAATTCTCAAATTCCTACAGTAAACTTTAAGTAAATTATTTTTATAATCTTTAGAAATTTCTCCCACCTCTGCCAGCTATTCCCTCCTCATCAACGTCTTTTGGAGGTTCAATAGACTTTCCTAATTCCAATCAACCCAACCCGGAAGATGCTTTTATTAGACAAGTTGGAAGTAAACCCAACACAAAAGAAGCAGAATCTCATAATTTTGAAAGCAAGACAACAAGAAAAAATGAACAAGGACAACAAAGCTGTGGGTGTATATAATTGGTATTGTTAAAAAGGGGGTTTTGTTTGGAAAGAAAAAATAAAATTGAGTAAATATAAAATTTATTTATTTATTATTTTTTAAAGTTATTACAAACATTCAACCTCCTTTTCAACTAATTTTGCCTCCTCCAGATTCACCAACTGCTAAGGGAACTCCTGTTCCCATTGAAGAATTTGACTCTTTAATTGAGACTGAACAAACACGCGTAGAACCTGCACAAGAACTGACAACTTTTCCAACTTTAATACCGTAACTTTTTTAATTTAAATAAATTCTTTATATTTCAGTCATCAAAGAATAACTACCAAAAGCAAGGATAATTTTGCTGCATCAGTAGATGCCGCACTTGAAAAGGTCCGAAATAGCGAAGAAAAGGTGATTAAATCTGATGGAGGTGCAATAGACGGAATAGCAAGTAGAAAAGCCAATAATGCTAAAAAGGGTCCATTAAAGCCAAAAGAATTAATGAAAGAGTTGGAAGAGATTGGAATAACTAAAGAAGAGGAAGAGAAAGAAGAGAGAGAAAATGAGCCTTTGGCTGGGTCTGTAATAAGAGAAGGTATAAAATTTAATTTTTAGAAAAAACTTTTTCTCCTTTCAGTTGTAGAGCCTTCCCTACCACGAACTACAGTAACTGAACGATTTGCCCAAGTACTTCCAAAAAATTTTTCTGAATTTCCACCACCGCCAGCTAACCAACTTTGGAGTTTTAAAATAAAGCCTAGCAGTCTAAAGGAATCGAAAACGTTGGAATTTTCGCAGGGAAATAATAGTGGAAATTTAGCCGTTAATGATGAAGAGCGTTCTGAAGAAGGTTAGGTTTTTGACTTTTTTTTCTTATCCTCCCTTATACAAATATTTAAATTTTAATTTAAAAAAATTTTAAATTTTATCAAATTTTCAGAAATTGAGAATCTAGTAGACCAACTTTCTACCAACAAAGATTTGCTTCGTTCCTTCGTTGTAGCTATCAAAAACCTTAAAAATAAAAACAACAGAACATTGAAACCTAAAGAAGAAAAATCACTTCCACATAATTTAAAATTTACTTCAACATCCATTGAACAGTCTGAACAATGTTCTACTCCTCCAAAATTTATTCCTTGTGTTCCTCTTGAAAAAGCAAATGCTCAATTACACGGATGTTGTGTTAAGAAATTAATGCCTGTTGGATGTCTTCCTTTATGTAGATATGATACTAGTCGCGAAGAAATTAAAATGGCTTTTGAAAAGGGACAATGTGGACTTTTAAATATTAGTCCAGTAAGTTTTTTAGTTTTTTAAATAATTTTTTAAATAGTTTTTGGAATGCGCCTCTCAAGGCAAAAACAATTTAAATTGTTGCAAACACAGAAATATAACACAAAAAAGTGCTCAACAGTGCGAAGTATTTTGTACAGGAGAGAAACTTACGCTTTTAGGAATACAACATTTAGTTTGTTCTACACTTATACAACCAATTTTAGAATGTCATCATGCTGGTCTTGAACATTAATATTACAATATTCTGATGTAAATAATTCTAATAGACAAATACTCCATTTTTACCTTTCATTAATTTTCTTCCTTCCTTTAAAACCCTTGTATCAGGTCATTTAAATTTTCTCATTTTTTATTAAATTTTCATTTTTATTTTTTAATCCATTTTTATACTTTCCAAATTCATTATGTATTTTCAATATATTGAATTAATATTAAAGGAAAATTAAAAAAAAATCGCGTTAGTTGACAAAATTTTTATTTGCCGCAGGGATAAAAAATAAAAGTGGATTTAGGCTAATGAGAGAAAAAGCTCACTCACTTCATACATTAATGCGAATAAAAAAAAAGGAAAAGTGGCGAGAAGTAATAATTGTTCAAAGACGGATTGAACAAAAAACTGGCGGAAAGTATTTTTTTCATTGATTTATTTATTTTATATTTAATTATTTTACAAACCAATTTTCTTAGTTTTATAATTTTAAAATAATTTTATTAGCATTATTTATCAGTTTATGACCGGTTGAAAACGAGCATATTTTTAAACATACGTCTCGCGCCTAAATAAACCTTAAGTTTAATTTCTCTCTTCATTTCAGGAGCTACAGTAATTGCGTTAGAGTTATAGCATTTATATTTATTTTTCTAGAATATGAATAAATTAATTTTTAAAATTCTTTTTTCAATTACTTTCTTTAAAAATGTATTTTCATCATTTTGTGGAAAATCAGGGGTTCCATATAGTCTTGAAATACTTCCAAATGGAGCCCCCGTATTAGGCTGTGCTCAACCAAGTTGTGTAATTTCTATATTGGATGAAAATGGAGAATTTCAAGAAGACAGTCAATTTCTAACAGATGCTAATGGACAATCTGATGGATTTTTTCGTGAAGGGGATAGAGCTGTGAAGCGTTATAGATTTCCGTCCGGGCCAAAAATTGTTGCAGTAAGTGAATAAAATTTTCAACGTTTCATTAAAACAGAATTGTTCTGGTCAATTTAACGAACTTTCTTGTCCTCGTCGTAATCAATGGGTTGGAGGGATTGAATATATTGATCACCCTAGACAACCGTAACTTAATTACTTAAAGGAAAAATTAAATTACTAAAAAATTAGACTAGTCTTACAGTGCTGCACATTTGAAGGACTTCGTTTTTCTCAAGAAGTAGGGTCAACAAGTATAGGCCCAGGTGAAGCAATTACTGGAGGAGAGGTTGTACGAAGCGGACGCCAAATCTCTTTTGATGTTATTGCTAATGTTAGAAAAATTGTCAAACACGCGGAAGGTCCTGAAGGCAGTAAAATTTCATATGAGGTAATTTGAAGTAAAAACAAGAAAAAGATTGTATAGTTTATTTTAAGGTGACTGTGAGAAGGATGAATTGTTTGCCAGACCCGCCTGAAACAGAAGTAGAATGTAAGTTAAAATTATGGGCTGGAAGGAACATATTAATATAGGCTGGAAGGAACATTATTTTTTTTCAGTTGACTTGGACGTTGTTGGAGAAGTTAGCAAAGTCTTGGCTGGTGCTAGTAATAAAGAAGTAACTGACAAATTAATGGTATAAAAATTTCTTTTAAAAATGCATCCAAAATAATTTTTATTTTCTAAGGAAGGAAAAAGGCAACAAATTAATCCAAAATTTCAAAAGCAAAAAATTGAAAAATTCCCAGAAATTGCTGGAGGCAATAGTGAACGTGGAGCACCCAACAACGTACATCCACGCATTATGCCTCCATCGACTAGAAATTTACAACAATATATTAATCCAAATTCTAACAACAATATTGAGGGAGAAATAAATACACAGCAGCAAAACCTACAGCAGCAACAACAATTTGTTGAGCAACCAGGATTCCAACAACAACAACAATTCTCACCTCAACAACCCTCTCAATTTATTCCAGAGATTCAAAGAGGAGAACAAGTTTTTCAGGTATCCTAATCAATGAGTGAATTTAAACATATTTTTCAAGCTACAAGACATTCAGGGACAACAACAAATTCAACAACAACAACAACATTTACACCAACAACAATTTCCTCAGCAACAAAGTAGCAGTGGTGGTGGTGGTAGTTTTCCTCAAATATCAAATGAGCAAGCTACACAAATAGTTGCTTCAACACCTCATCCATTATTTGAATTAATGTCTTTACCTACACATACTTTCCCAACTTTGCCTCCTCATACATTCCCTCCAATGCTTGAACATTCCTTCCCAACATTGCCAACTCACTCTTTTCCAACACTTCCAACTCACTCTTTTCCTATACTTCCAACACACACTTTCCCAACACACTCCTTTCCAACACTACCAACACACACATTTCCTCCCCATACTTTCCCAACATTTCCATCAATGTTTGGAGTTACTACTACAATTGCTCCATCTATTGGAGATTTATCTGGAAGAGCTGTTGCTTTTGCTGCTCCAGCTGTATCTGCTTCATCTTCTGTTGGGCGTACAACTTTTGGTCAAAAACAATCAGATAATTCTCAACCTCATTATAATCCGCACTCTCCAATGAGACCTGATGTATGTATTTTGAAGTTTTTTAGAATTTTTTGTTATTTTGAAAAGCTTCATAATTTATTTTATTACAGAAGTCAGGCTTGCCCACAGGACATCACTCACCTCCAAAGATGGCACCTGCAATGGGCACAGTTTTAGCAGCAATGCAAGGGGATAGGTATCCAATTATGCATCCTGTACTTGGACTGATTGGTTATTCAAATGCCCCACAACCAGGACAACAAATGGGATGAAAATTGAAAATAAGGATTATTTGAGGGATTTTTAATTTATTGTATTTTAACTCTTGTATGTAAAAAAATTTTTTTTTTTTAATAATGTTTAATTCTCAATTGAATGATATGTTGAACAAAATGTTTTTATTATTCGTTTATTATAAAGCCGCGAAACTCAACTAAGTTTTTTTTTTAACAGACATCTAATCCTTTGCTAATTCTTCCCTTCTTTTCTAATGCTTATCCTTCTGCCGCATTCATCCGAGGAGAAAATTTTTGTTGGTGCAAACAATTTGAATAATATATTTGGGTCATTCCCACCAAAACACACACTTTTTCTGTTTAAACATTCGCGCATTCTCCGAACCAAAATATTTTTGAAATAAATTCCAATCAAAATTTATATATCAGAAAAATGACATCTCCTTTATGTGATAGGTGTTCTGAACCAATAACTTCTTTTGATCAAGAACACGTCTCTACTGCTAGCAAACGTCTTTTTCATAGAAAATGTTTTGTTTGTAGTTAGTTATTTTTTTAAATGCTGTAAAGATAATTATTTAAATGTTCAGATCTGATTAATATTAGATTTTTATTTATTTAATTAAGGTAAACGTCAATGTGGAAAATTGCTTGCATTGGGAGAGTATGGAGTGCATCAAGGACAGGTAAACACATCATAATTAATAAATATGATATTTTTTAAGTCCTAATTGCTAAATGTTTAAAAATACCTACTTAAACATGAGATACAAATTATGAGATAAACTAGTCACTATTAATGTTTTTTCTAGATTTTCTGCCCAAACTGCTTCATCTTCTTATACAAACATGGAAACACTAATGGTATTAGTAAAGAAAACTTTAAAATAGAAGAGCCTAAGAATAATTATGAGACAGCTAATCGTTATGAACATCAATTACGAACTTTGCAGTTACACGAGGATGAGGAACAAGAAACTGACGAAGAAGATGAAAGAAAGGAAGGACAGATAGAAAAATTAATCTTAGAAAGAGAAAATGAAGAAGAAAAGAAAGTTTGTAATGGAGGATTAATTAAATATGGATATGACATGTCTTCTCATCGGAATATTTTTAGAAGACCATTTGAGGCTAGTCCAATTCCTGAGGTTGATGATGAAAGAGAAAGCTTACCTGTGAGTTCTTTCATTGAATTTAAAATTTAAAAAAAAATTTTTAAATATGAAATAAAAATTTTTAGAGCCCAAAATCAGTGTCTGTTAATCACAGTCCAACAACATGGCGAATTATGGCTGCTTCAAACGATTCAATTTTCTCTCCTAAAGGCAAAATTAATGGAGGAATGAATGGGTCTACTATTGGAGCAAATATTGTTTGCTTCCGACCATCTAACTGTAAACGTTGTACTGGACGTGTTTATGAAGCTGAAAAGGTTGTAGCAGCTAGTGAAGTATGGCATAAATGTTGCTTCCGTTGTCTGCGCTGTGGGAGGTCACTAGAGCCTGGAAAATTTTCTGACAGAGCTGGGGAGATTTATTGCAATAGTTTGTGTTTTAATTTTGATTAAAACTCACTTGGCATATTGAGATAAATTAGAAACTCTAATAATTAGACTAAACTTAAGTTTAAACATAAATATATTTATATTCATTATTTATTTATTCTTCCTTTTTGTTTTCAGGTTGCTATGCAAAAGAATTTGGTCCAAAGGGGGTAGGCTGTGGCTTAGGGGCTGGTATTCTACAAATGCATCAATAATAGCAAAGAAAATAATTAATTAATAAAAAAATATTTTTTCATTAATTATACCTCTTATTTTATAGCTCAAAAAATAAACAATACTTAAATAATACTTAAAAAATACTTAAAGTGGAAATTAATAAATGTAATCAAAATACAACAACATATTTGAAAATCAAATATTTTTCTTATTTTAGTCCTCTCATTATTTTTTACTTTTAACAGACTTTTTTGCTAAAATGAACGGAAATAAAAATAATTAATTTTTAAAAATAAAATCGTCTCTTTCCCTTGTTTATTCTACTTGTTTTTACTTGTATTTACTAGATTTTATGTTGTCATGGCAATTGCGAATCACTTTCATTTAACTAAAAAAGTAAAAATAGAAAATGTAAAGGTGTAAAATAAATAATAAAAAGCTTTCCTTGTCTTTTATAAATTTTTTTAATAAATTAAAATTATTAGTACTTTAAAATAAAAATAACAATTCCCGTTAAAAGGACACTTTTCCTTATATTTAAAATTAAAAAATAATTTCATTTAATTTCTAAATTATTTTAAGATAACATTAATTTTAAAAATAAATCCGTTCAATAAATAATATCAAATTTCATTTGACATAAAAATTCTTTTTGATAAAATTAAAGAATTATTTGAAGTAAACGAAAAGCTATAAAATTTAAAATAAACTTAGCTTTTCCCTCTTGTTCTCTAGCAATTTATTTATTTAATAAATGTTCACTTCATTTAAATAAACTTCTTACTCTTTCTCTCCCTTTCTCCAACTTTAATAAACTTGAAAATTAACATACATTATTTTTTAAGCTTATATAAACGTAAAATTAATAAAATTATATTGTTCAGTTTATATAAACTAAAAAATTGATCATTTTTATATTGTTGAACCGTTAAATTTAACCTAATAATAATTTTTTTTTATTAATTTTCCTTCATTTTATTTAATTTCTTTTTTTCTTATACTTACCTCCCTCTTCTTTTTAATTTTTTATTTAGTAATGTACAAAAGCCCTTTTTTATTCTTTTCTTTAATTTCTTCACTCATTTGCCCTGCGCAATTTCATCAATGGCTTCTCACACAATTAGCCCGAATCCCCGTCTTTTTTTAGTGTTTTTGAGAGCTCACAACTTATAAAAAGATTGTGCGTCATATATATATTAATTTTTTACAAATTAATTTTTCTTTTCAACGATGGATTTTAAAAAATTTACTAAAGTGCAAATCATTCTTTTAATTAATAATAACAGATTGTTAGAGTACCCAATGTATGGAAAAAAGTTTTTATCTTGAATAGAGTTTAACAAAAACTTATTTAGAATTATAGATTTCGATCTTCAAATTTTCTTGATTTATTTACTCTATAAAATTTTAAATAAAATATATAAATTTGACAAATAAAAAAAAAGAAAAAGGGACAAAATCAATTTATGCGCGTGTGCCAGCTGGTCCAATCCTCTTTTAATTCTATCCCTCTTTTTTTTTATTAAATATTATTCCGAGTGTTTTCGACCATTTATTTGATCAAAATACTCTATTATATTAAATTTAATATTTATTTTTATTTTATTTTGTATATATTTTTGTTATTGAATTGCAGGTGTTATAGTTATTTGGACGCAATTTTTTAGGGCGTGCTTTTACATGTAATTAAAGGTTGCCAAATTTTAAACATTTCCTCGGTTCTTTTTCCCTATGTAGTTTGATTTTTGAGGAGCGTCTCTTTTAACTTTTTCTTTTTATTGCCAAAAATAATCTTCTCCCTTTTTTATTTTGTATGTAAACAATACTATTTTTATAACAAATTTCCTTTCCTGTATGTTTAAATGCGATTTTATTTGTAAAGAATTAATGTACTCTCCAAAATACTCTTCTAAATTGCCTCCTTTTTCCTCTCCGTTTGTCAACTATTTGTGACTGTGTGTGTTGTATATTTAATCAGCTTCGATTTTGTTAGTCAGCTGAACAACCTTGAGTGTGGTCAATTTACTAGGGCCAAAAATAACCAAAATAAAAAATATCCAAAAGATCAACTTTCAAAGTACCCCTCACAGACTGTTGTTGAGAAATTTTTATATTTTGAAATGTGATCTTTCATTGTTCTGTCCTTTATTTCATCTCAATGGCAAATCGAATGTATGCGCAAGTGTATGATGAAAGAAACGAGTGATCGCTTTCATTAATAAGGGGAACTTTTTGTGAGTGTTTTTGTGTGTGTGATTAAGCCCGATAGTCTCCCTTTTCATCCTGCTTATCCCCCAAAACATTCATCCTCCTCTCCTCCTCATTTTTATTATTCTTCCCTTTCGTTCTTTTAATCTCTCTTTTTTTTTATTAATGGTGAGGGCCCTCAAACATGTTGAGTCCTATCTTTTATAAATCTGTAACAAATGAATTTTTTAAGATGTTAATGATACTTTTGAAAGAGAATTAAATTAGCTACAAAATTTATTAAATATTAATAAATTGTAAACTAAATAAAAAATGTTATGGTAAAAAACACAAACAATTTTGTCAAAAAAGTTGGTCGATAAAAAATTAAAAACTGCATTTTTTGACCATAACATTTTTGTTTATTAAATTAAAATTTATTTTATTTTAAGTAAATTTAATTCTTTATAAAATATTTTTCCTTTATAATGTAACAGACTCAATTGTCCCAGCTGACTGATCATTTCATCACAAACTAATTTAACTTTTCCTTTCTCATCATTTAAACATTCTCGACATTTTTCTTCTTTCAATTTTTTATTCTTTCGAAATATTTCATTTTTTAATTTTTTTCATTATCGCTGAGCAAAGGGTTTGGTCGTCGATCGAAAATGTGACCGCAATCTCTCTCAAAAAACATTGAAATATATCAATGTTGCAAAGTATTTGTTAAGCTTATTTTTATATTTTTATCATAATAAATGCAAATACTAATCCTTTATAAAAATAATATTGAATTTTGATTTTTATATTTATTTAGACTTGAAAGCTATTTCTTATTATTACTTAATATAATCTTCACATTTTTTATGTATTTATAATATTTCATAAAGATAGTCGAGAAACTTATAGATTTTTTTTTACATAATCAAGTTTATTTTTTACATGTTCGAAAAAGCCTTTTCAAAGAAAGGAAAAAAGTCGTTTAAAGTTCGTTTGTCCTTCTTCTTCTTAGCATTGAATTAATGCGTACATTACTGTCCAATTAAATCCAAAAATTTTCCAAAATTCGGTTACTTTTCCATTGGGAATTTTGTATAATTTTTCTTCTTTTACTTAAAAACATTATCCAAATGTGCCTTATCTAACTTAGGTTTAGATTATTTTATTTCTAAATTTATTATACATCCAAACCTTAGTATATAGAGCTGTCCACCACTCACTCACTTTTCTTTTCAGGAAAGGATAGCCCAGGGAAAAGTGGATTTAAATACCGAGAATTTTTAGACGCTGTAAGTTTGGGCATTAACTTAAAGTACTATTACCGCGCCCAAATGTCCTTTCTTTTATGCTTCCAATTCTTCTCCTTTTATACTTCCGTTAGCAATTCCCTTTTCCTTTTTTTACTTCCCATCCTTTTATGTACCCAAATATTGTTTTGCCGCGAACTGCTGCCAATTTTCGTAATGAATTTGCAATTCGCCTCTATATAGCATTAGATGAGCAGTAATTCTGTGCTTTTATATTAGCTTGTCCTCTTCTTTTTCAGGATAACTATACTTAGTCTTGACTTTATTGAAAATTAACTTTTATTTTGAGTTTTTTTTTTGAAATTTGGATTTTAATTTTTGTTATATTTTGTTAATTGTCATTTAAGTATGTCCAATTTTTATCTTTTTGATTTATTATTCTTTCAGACTTCGATTTGGATTTAGATTTTTTCAATGTTTTTTTTGTTTCATTTTTAGTTTTATTACGATTTGTTTATATTTCAATTCAATTTAAATGCATTTTCCATCTCCCAAGGCAATTTATCTAGAGGACATTAATGTTTTGTGGGTGGAACGAAATCGATATGTTTTTATGTTCTTGACCGGCTGGAAGGATAAAATGATGCAGATGGCGCATCTAACAACAACGTCTCTAACGGGCAGACTATTTATACTAAAAAGGGGAAAGAAACAGGGAATGTTATAGGAAAGCCAAGAAAAGAGGGGATAAAAGTGCAAATGGACTAAAATTCTTCTTTAGCTTTTATTTACCCTTTTTTTTATTCATCTATTCCGCTTTCATCACGTTAAATTCATTTTTAGCGCCCATCTGTTTCTTAGGTGAAAATCTGTACATCCTCATCATATTTTGGCTTTTTTATTATTTTTATTTTTACTTTGAATAATTTATGTCATCTTATACCCTTCTTATCCTTTGAGTGGCTAATAAAACCTAATAAAGGAAAAATATATTTTAATATAACCTTTTTCATGTATTTCAAGTTTGTGCTGACACTTAAGTTTTCCTTCTTTATTTAGATGAAAAAAATACATGCAAATAAGTGTCAATTTTGTAAGCCTCTTGAACTTCTTATTTGAATTTTTAAGATTAAAACACAAAAATAAATTTACATAACCAATATAATTTAAAATTGAAAAACTGAAATTTTAATTCTACAACATTCTTTGCTCATCCACTTACATATTTATTTAAAAAATGCTTTGCACTGAAGTGGCTTTTTATTGCACTTGTTTTTTTACTCCAATTTCTTTTTATTTTTTAAGGGATAAAAATGCAGAATATAAATAACCGTTTAGGGCATTTTTTAGCCATTTTTACTAAACTATCCTTTTTAATATTTATATAAATTACTATTTTTAATCCAACTTTGAAGATGTTTTTTTTTCAATTCCTTCCATACACGAAAAAAATTTTTTTTATTTTTTGCCCTCCTTTTTTACTCACTTTGTATTATTTGTAAGAAAATCTTTTTTTACTATTATTTAGGATGTTGACTAGAATTTTCTTTACAGCCTTTTTTTTTATTATTAGAAAATATTCCAATATTGTATAACCTTTAGTTTAAATATTTTATTTTCATATTTTGGGAATTTACTATTAGAAAGGGGTTACTTTTAAATGATTTTCTTTAAGTTAACGAACATTTTTTTTAAATCTATTTTTCCTGCAAATTGCATTCCGTGATATAAATAATAAAATTTTTCGTAGAAAAAATTGGTGACAAATTATAATTTTTTTGTGAACGTGTGAAGGCGAGAACCACCGTGAAATTATAGAAATATCTTCTATGCATATTGACTGACTGACTTGTGTGTAAACAAAGGTCATCCCTACCTTGTACGAGAATGGAACGCCGGATGCTAAAATAGAATAAAGTATGTAAAAATATATAAAGTAAAAAATGAAGCAATTTGCGCAAAAATATAGGTGAATTCATAGGGATTTTCTCATCCAAAATTGCATTTATTTTTTTTTTCTCGCTAAGCAACCATTTCGTAACAATTTTCTTCCCTCCTTTAAAAGCATTTTCCTCTTTAAAAAATAATTTTTTAAAATATTTTTTGCGCTTCAATTGTCTCCTCAATATGTAAACAAAAATTGGAATAATAATCTCATTAAGAACATTTTTTCATAAAAAGAAAAATCTCCTCATTTCACATTATCCCTCGCTTCTATAACCTAATTTCAATTTTTGTACTTTTTTTTTGAATTAATTTCCTTTTTAAATAGTTTAGTCTTTTCTCTTTGCTTCTTATACCCTTTCTTAAAAGCTCATCACTTTTGTGCTTAAAAATAATGAAAAGCCTGTTTTTCTTGGTTGTGGTCTTCACATACCCTCTTTTTTTTCTCCCTTCCGTTTCAAAGAATTTTTTTATTTTTCCCTCATCATGCATTTTTCTCGGGCATCGTTCGTTTCTTATTTTATTCGCTTTATTTGAGGATTTATTGTTGCTTTTGGTGTGCGCAAAAAAAAAATGTTATGGCTTTAAATTTCAGGATTAAATGGACCAGTTGAGATGATTTTATTATAGTTTGTTAAATTTTCTACAAAATTTCTGAATTTTAAAATTTTTAGTTAACAAAAATTATGGATAAAAAACCTTAAAGTTAATTAATTTTAAACATTAAATTTTTTGTTTAAGCAAAACAAACACTTCCTCATAAACCCATCTTTTTTTAATTCCTTTCTCATTAACAGTTTTGCGCACAACCTTAGGCTTTCCTTTCTCTAGTAGTGTAATTTACCCTTTCCTCAATTTTGCTCCTCCCAATTGCTCATTTTCCTCAAATTCTTCTTTTATTTATTTGTCCAATTTTTTTTATCCATTCCTTTTTTTCTCCCAGTTCTTAATCATGCAATTTGGACTAAAAATTGCAAAAAAAAAAAACATTTGGATCTTGCTAAATTAAAAAAAAAACAAATTTGAGTAAAAAACATGTCTAGTGGATAAATAAATTTATTTGTTTATTTTTTTCATTTCTTAGCTTTGAATAAAAAATTTAAAAAAATTAAAGAGGAATACAAAGAATGAGTAATTAGTGTAAAATATAAAGCTAAGACTGCGGTCTTCTTTTTATATCCGCTTTTTACCGTTGTATCACATTTTTACTTTTAATAAATTTAATTTCATTTAGTTAATATTAAGCTTTAATTTCTAGTCTCCAACTTTTATTTATTTCAACTTTTTATTTTAAAAAATGGGAGACAATCTTCTTGAATCATACAACCCCCTCTATGAGTAAGCTATTTTATTAAAAGGAAAAAAAATTATTTTTAAAATTGAAGTGTGCATCTTCGGCAGTATTTTGCGTTGCCTCATATGCAAAAACATTTGAGGAATCTTGGATTGGTAAACTTTTTTAAAATTATTTTGGGAAAATAAAAGAAATTATGAATTTTAGCTAGAAGGATCAACTGAAGGAAATGAGGAATTACATGAAGGTCATTTACAAATGATGGACATGATGTTACGGAATAGGTACACAATTACTAAAGAAAATAAATTCTATTAATTTTAGGGAACGCGTTCTTCAACAATTAGTGGATCTTCAACGTAAACTGGATGCAGCGGAGAAAGTTGAACTTTATAGGCGTATTCGAGTATTTTTTTAAATTGTTTGAAAATTTATAATCTTAAGAGTGGAGTAACAAATGCTGAGGAATTGGAACGTTCTCATGTCTCTCGAAGTCTTTCTCGTCCTGCTAGAAGTTTGTTTATTTGTTATAACTCCAACAAATATTCTCTCTTTTTAAAGGCGCACTTGGAAATGGACGTTTTTCAAGAGAATCAAACATTAACAGACGCCAACAATCGCACAGTCCTGAAGCTGGGGATTTGATTAAACGGGTTGAAACTGATTATAGAGCCGACAGTGCTCCAATAAAAAATTCAAAAAGTATTTACAATCGGTTAGCAGCAAATGCCTACAAATATCAGTATTTACATAAGGTATGACTAATCTTAAAATTATAAAAGACTCATAATCCTCAAAATAAAATAACTTCATAATAATAATTGGATTCTATCTCAAAATACATTATTTTTCCAAATTTCAGCTCGACGACCGTACCCTGCGTAAGTACATGAATTCATTGCGAAAACAGTTGGCCAAACTTGAACGATTTCGTGAAGTCTCTTTTGGCCCTCACACTATGGCAAAACATCAACCAACGCATTTGCAACAATCCTGGTTTTTCAGACGCAGGTCCCTGCCAAGTTTGGAAGCCGCCGTCGGCGCTACTAATAACTCACAATCCCAACAAGCTAACGGGGGTTGGAGGTGATGGTTCTATTTTCGGGCTTAGGAAAAACTTTCTTGGATATTTTGGCTTTTTAAAAGACTTCCTGGAATTTTCGACACTCTATTTGCACTTAACTAAACTAACATAATTAACATCTAATATTTTCCTAGCTTTTTCTAACTATCTGATGCTTTCAAACTAACATTAATTTCTTTTATCCACTTTTTTGCTTTTTTAATTATTTTCAGTTGTAAAGGTAATGAAAGCAAATATTTTTGCAAAAAAATTTTTTGCGATAAAATATTTGCGGAATTTACCTTTAACTGAAAATTTGCTTTTATTTTTCCTTTTAAACTATTTAAATTATTATTTATCTCATTTTAGAAGTCTCAAATCGGGCCAAGGAAGAAAATCTCGAAGCGGCAAATCACAATCGCCACGCCGTGCAACTACAGGTGCCACGGCGGATGAGCCTTTAGTTAAAATACGCAGAACTTCAATGTCACGTACACGCACAAATCAAAAGCTCCCACCCTTGCCACAAGTTGCAAAACGTTCATTTACTGGCAATCGTTCAATGCCGACTCCTGGCAAGTCTATGGAACATAAATTGCCCCCTACTGCAGTTACTAAGTAAGTTATAGTAATCGACTCTTTAAGTTTTGTCGTATAAAAATTTTTTTAGACAAGCTAAGAAGGCAAATGAACGACCAATACATCGGCCACCACCTAAAATAGTTCAAAAAGCTCCTCGTATAGAGACACAAAACGGAACAAGATCACCCTTACAAAAAGGCTCAATTACACCTGTAAAGGTGCAGAAGCCCTCTTCCTTATCTGGTGCTTTACCTGTGATAGGTACTGCTGCAGCTGTTGGTGGTGTTGCAGCTATTGCAGCAACTATAGGAGATAATGAAGAACGAAAAGAGGAGGAAAACATAGAAAACGTAGTAAATTCACATATTTAATCCCAAGAAAATTCTCTAAATTTTAAGGCCCCTTCTCCTTCTATCTCATTAGCAGCTTCTCAGACCACCACAACCGATGGACAACCAGCAGGGGATTCTGAATGGGAAGGTGATCAAGTTGATGCTCATATAGAAATTGCAAATGAAGAAGAAGAAGCTCGTCCAACCCCTGGGCCTCATGTGGAAGATAATGAAGTTATTGAAAACCATGTTGAGGATTCTGATGGGCAACTAACTGCACGGACTGAGGTTCAAACTGTTACTAAGGAAAAGTTAAAGGAAGAAGGATATACAGCTATGGCAGACAAAGAAAACGAAGAGAATGTGAGGAATGAAGTATCAGTTGAAGAAATGGAATGTTCGCCTAGAAAAGAAGAAGAAATCGCTTTTGGATTGGGTGAGAGCGTTTCTAAAAATATCTCTTCACCAGAAAATGAAGATTCTTTAGAAATTCCATCACAGGCTTGTTCTTTACAACAACAGCGGGCAAAAAGAGAAATTGGATTAGCGGCAGAAGATGAAGAAGGAGTAGAAGAAAATGCTTTTGAACATAACCTACAGAAGGAGGAGGAAGAACATTATGAAAATAAAGAGAATGAAAAAATTATTAGTCCAAAGAATGAAGAAGAAATTATTGAACAACAATCTCCAGAAAATTTAATGAATGGAGAGCAATATGGGCAAAATGATGAAATTGAAGGAAGTGAACATTCTGTTGAAATTAAAGAAAATCTGAAAGAAGAAGAACCTATGGTTGAGGAGATAGATAAAAGAGTGTCAGATTCCCGAGTTAGTTTCGAAAAAGATGAAGATGTAAAACGTGAAGAATACTCGGATGAACGACAAAAAAGCGAAGAAGCATTGGTAGAAATGGAAGATTTGTCTCATCAAAAGTTTGAAGATGAGGAAGGGAACTTTCAAGAATCTTCTCCTAATATTATGACAACTCCTTCGCCTGAAAATAAAAATGAGGAGGAAGAAAGAAATAATGAAGAATTACAAGATGAAAAGGAAGAAAAAGTTGTCGCTTTGGCTGAAAGTCCTTTAGAAGAGGAAGCCTCAATATCTCAACATTCTGATTCTGTAAAAGGTGAATTTGAAGGGTCTCAAAGAGGAGAAATACCTTCAGGCAATGAAAGACCTTTGGATTCTACTCTTTCGGTAGAGAATGGTTTTCATTATTCTGAAGGCCATGAAGAAGATGAAGAAACACCTAGCGAGAAACTAGAAGCAGAACGCGATTTGGAGCATCGTTATGAGTTTCCAGAGTCCAAAACTGTGCCAGATCATATTGAAGAGCCAGTTGAACATTTTGATAATAAGATTGATGATGTATTCGAAGATGAAAGTTCAAGGAGAAAAAGAGAAGTAGGATCTGAAGATAACATTCAACTTACAGAAAGAGAAGAGGAAAAGCATTTAGAATCTGCGGCGGAAGATGTTAAACATAACGGAATAGATACTGTACATACTGGAATGGATGCTGAAGAGCATGCTAAAAGTGAAATCGAAGAATTAAAAAGAGAAGGGTCATATTCTGAACAACATACAGAGAGAACAATTAAAGGAGAAGATAAAGTAGATACTGTAGGAGAGAATAAACATACTGGGGCAGATGAAGAAGGATTTGGAAGAGAAGAAGAAAGTTTCGGAGGTGGAGAAGGATTTGAAAGAGAAGAGCAACAGCTAGGAAGAGTGGAGCACTTAATAGATACATCACCTAGACAAGAAGAATATACAGAAATAGAGCAAGTTCAACATACAGGAAATGTGCAAGATGAACATTTCGAAGTGGAAGATCACAATAAAAGAGATAGTTTACAACAAATCAAAGGTCCGGATGAAACGGAGTTTGCCCCATTAGTTGAAAGCGAGTCTGTCCAACCAACAACTGAAAATACAGGTCGAAAACTAAGTGGATCAGACAAATATATCATCGAATCTGACGTTAGAGAGTTGGAAGAAAGACCTGATACGATGATGAGTTTAACAAACGATTCTCATGTGTTGCCTAATTATTCAGAACATGATAATTATTCGAGAAGCGAAAAAGAAGAAAATGATGAGGTTGACTTGGTACACTCTGAGGAATCTGAATATAATAGACCGGGAAGTGGAAGTAGATTTTCGGTTGAAGATGGACATGAAGTTAGACATGAACTGTTTGAATCAGGCCAGGAAAGTTCCGCAATTCAACATGAGGAGACATCTAAAGTTGGAAATGAGGATCCTGAAATGTTGAGACGGCAATCTGTAGAGATGACATTGATTGGACAGGAGGATAAAGAATCCAACCCAGAAGAACGTGTAATATCGGACGTTAAAAGTGAAAATGAAGGTTTGGAAAATGAATTTGAAGATCGACCTATAGCTAGCCCTGAGAATATATCAGAGCTTAAACGAGAAGATTTATATGAGGATAGACCACCAATTGAAGAATTTAAAACAGGTCAAAGTGAGACTTCAGAAAAGACGATAAATGAAGATAGCAAACATTTAGAAGAAGAACATGGTTCAGAAACTTTTCGATCAGAACATAGTGAAGATCAAAGCTTGAATGAAAAGGAAGAGACAATGCAGCATTCCAAGTCACCTTCACGTTCTGTTAATATCGATGAACATCCAGTTTTCACAAGTCATTCAAGAGCTTTTCTTCAGCAACCTTCGATTGAAATAACGCCTGCTTCTGACCACGGCGAATTTGTTGAGGTTTTTTCAAAAATTAAATTGTCCTAAAGTTTAATTATTATAGAGAGAAGAACGTTTTGACCAAAAAAGTGAAAATTCTCAACCTATGTCACCCGTTGGAGAAGAACATAATCATCAACAATGGAGGCATTATGAACAGGAAGATATTCACCAAGTAAAAAATTTAGTTGAAAAATTTAAAAATTTTGTTATTTTTCTAGGTGGAGAATCACAATAATGCGAACAATTATCAAGAACAGATTATTGACTTTAGCTCATCTCCAACTGCTGCTCAAGAGAATGAAATGATGGATAGTAATCGGACACAACATTCTCTGCAACTAAACGGGCATTTAAAAAACTATAATGAAGAAGAAAATGAAGATGATGAACATACTTCTTTGTTAACTTATAGAGACGAATTTGAAAACTCTCCAAGCAAAAGGAGTAACAATACCAGTTATATAACTGGCGATAAAAATGCTGAAAATGGACACCTACTTAGTGGAGAAAATAGTGGGAGATTATCATCTTCCTCAAATGAAACAGAGGGAGCTGATGAAGAAAATAATAATAGTGATGATTCTTCTGTTGTGATACGTCAAGGAACTTCTAATTTTGAACACGGGCAACAACAGTTTCAACACAATAAATTGGAAAATGAGAGTAGAATTGAAGAGTTGTGAAGAAAATTAATGATAATATATAAAAATGAGGAAACTAGTAGATAAAAAAAAACATTAAGGATTGGACTAAATAAAAATTAAATTAATTATTTAAGAACCAAAGCAATGTTCAATCCTTAAAAAACATTTTTGTTTTGAATGCACGGGCACAAACGATTTCTTTAAACTTTCGTTTTCGATTAATTCAAATTAAGAATTTCATCCTATTTATAGTTTAATCGCTTCAATTTCATATTGCTTATTAATTATTATTTTATAAATATTAAAGCCTGGAAAAAATTATGTACAGAAAAGATACATTCTAGGCTTTATGTATTTAGGTAAAACGAACATTCTGATTCTTATGCAGAATGTCTTTGCGAATTTTCATTAATTTTCCGATAAATATTTCTTTAATTTTTAAAGTATTTTTAAAAGAGGATAAGCCGTAAGAATCACCGAACCTTCTAAAAACGTCAAATTTCAACATAGATGTTAAATAAACGACTCTTTAACTGTAAGAATTCTGAACTAATTGATTATAACTTGTAGAATTTATTTTAATTAATAAAAATTGAGAAAAAGGCGTAATGTGCTTGCATCAAATTCAATCAGCTTCATCATCTTCTACAATCTTCTTTTTTTTAAAACCTTCCACAAGTGTTGTCTTTCCTTAAAAATAAAAAATTTTAATAAATTCACTCTAAATATTTAGAAGCTTAATAGTTTTAAATGTTAAAGCAAATATAAAAGGTTAAAACGAAAATTAATTCTAGAAATAAAAACAAAGATTTAAAAATTAGACCATTTTCAAAAACAACAACAGGTTTTTTGTAGTTTGTATAATAAAGCTCTTCAGGAATTTCACGAATAAAAAAATCAATTTTTCCTTTAAGCATCAAAAGTTTGTTTAGATATCTGCAATAACTCGTCTGTGAAACTAAAAAAAATTGTAGAAAAAAATTGCAAGAATATAAAAATAAACCTGTTTGATCATTGATCGCTTCATATCTCATCCCAGAAGCTTCACTAAGTTGATTTGAATTCTTATCAGAACTAGACATATTTTTAAATAAAATTATAAATACTTCCCTAACGAATTAAAAATTTTGAAGAAATAGTGTAGTTAATAAAAATTAAAGATAAAAAGGAAATATAGTCAGTTAAGAGAAACATATCGAGACTCAAAATAGGGAGCGTTCGAGTCTATTATTTTCTTTGTTAACAACATTTCATGATTATTTAATATTTTTGATATATTTTTTGCATTGTTTAGAGATGTTAGAGAAAGGCGTTTTATTGAATCGAACCATCATTACAAATATCTTAATTCGTAACTATGCTTCGGCGACCACGCCAGTTGAACATAAGCCGAAAAAGGTTTTTTTTAATTCTCCTTCAAAATATTTTTTAGGGATTAAACTTTTTCCTTGATCTCTTTCGTGATACTAAGCCATTAGATCAATCTGGAACTATTCTTGCAGATATTGGGAAGAAATTGCGTCATGATCCACTGCCTGTTATCCCAAAAGATTTTAAAGAATTTCCTGAACGAGATCTTGTATTGTTTTTAGTTTTTTTTCTTTTATTATTTAAATTCAGGTGAATTTTCCATATCCTGAGTGGAAAATGTACCCAGAAAAGACTCGTTTTTTGATTATTCCTGACAAGCTGCTCAAACCTATTGAGAAAGTCACTGGGACTTCTGGTTTAATTTTCGCTTTAAAATGAATTATCTATTAAGAATTTATTAATTATATTTTCCTTATTTAGTGCCAAAATAATTTTGTTAAAATATTTTTAGGTCCGTACTTGACAATTTTTACAATTTCTGCTTTTTTGGTGAATAAGGAATATTTTGCATTTGATGAACATGGAGTTCCATTATTAGTTGTTTTAATACCCGTTTATTTATTCCTTAGACATTGTTTTGGATGTTCGTTTATTTTCTTTAATGTTTAACTAATTTGATTCATTTAGATAGAATTGAAAATTTCTTTTACAAACAGTTTAAGGACGAGATGAATACGAGAAAGGAATTTATTCAAAGCGAATTGAAGGAGGCTATTGACTTTAGACAGGTTTTTTAATTTATATTTATTAATAAATTCTCCAATTTCCAGTTTGCTAAGGAACAAGCAGAATCCTTTAAAGCTGTTCAAGAAAATTTTCCAACAATTTTGCGTGAAAATTTGGCACTTCAATTAGAATCGGCATATCGTAAAAATGCTGAATATGCTTGGATTGAACTTAAGAGACGCATAGACTATTTGAAAGAGGTTCAGGAGACTAAAGAACGTTTTGCTAAGGAAATGCATTTGAAGACTATTACTGAAGGGGTTTATTTTTAATTTATTGTTTTGGTTGTTAAACATTTGAAATTTAAAATTTAGGTGAGAAAGATGATTGAAACTAATGAAGGGAATATTCGTGAGAGATATATGGATCAATGCATCGAAAATCTGAAGCATTTAACTAAATAGGATCAATCAAGTAAAAATTTTTAGCAAATTTAGGCTA
This sequence comes from Meloidogyne graminicola, assembly GCA_036172905.1. Classification (NCBI taxonomy): domain Eukaryota; kingdom Metazoa; phylum Nematoda; class Chromadorea; order Rhabditida; family Meloidogynidae; genus Meloidogyne; species Meloidogyne graminicola. The sequence goes on from JARPZY010000002.1 coordinate 2,615,147, forward strand.
ATTGAAAATTTATTATACACATTTGATAGTGTTTGTTTTGTTAAAAATTATGTAAGCGTAAAAATATAAATCTTGAATTTAGCTATGTTTCTCATCATTAATTACAATAATTGATTCATTGGAGTCATTTTAAGTTGTTGCTTATTGTCCGTCTGATGCTTTGCTACATTTTCTTTTTTCACAATTTTATAGCAAAGTAATTTAAATTCTCTCCTAAATCGTCTTGACATAACATTATAAATTATCGGGTTTAAAGCTGCACTAATATATTGTAATAAGCCAGTACCATGATAAAGCCAAAGACACATTTGGGGCTCAGTACAGCCCTTTGTACTATATTTAACAATTAAACGCTCCAAATGATAGGGAAGATAACACACAAAAAATAGCGAAGCTATCATAACTAGGGAAATAAAATTTAGAGTTGAGCTGATCACTCACTTAACATCTTCATAACGGTCTTATGCGCTTTCTGACTGCGTAAAGAACTTCTTGTAAAAGAATCTCTAGCATTTAAATCTAAATTATTATTCCCACTATTTGAATTATTAAAAAATGTTTTTTCATTGCTAGAAAGTGAATTTTCTTCTGTTGTAACGTTTAATAATGTACTATTATTTTGGGAGCAATTTGTATACTTTCGTACAATTGAACTCCCTGCATTTAAATTATATGAATTGAATGTTGCCTCGTTTAAAGTTCGTAAAATTCGAATATAACTGTATATAACTAAAATAAATATAAATTCAAAAAAAAAAAAAAATAAACAAAAAACTGACCAAAAAGAACAGGAAGGACAAATGTGAAAAAAAGCATGACCTAAAAGATTAAATTTAAACTAATACATAACTTTGTATTACCTCAAAAGTATAATTTTCTCCACTGCCATAATTTCCATTCCATCCAACAAAATTACATTTACTTCCCAATCCATTTGAATTTATATGAGTATGTCCACAAAAATCTTGTATTACAAGTTTGAACTTAAAAACCCCACTCTTATTTAATTTCATAAAAATGACCTGTAATCCAATAAATAACGATGGAAAAAATGATATAAACCATATAATAATTATTAACCAGATCTAAAAAATTTAAGTTTAATGTAATGTTTCTATTAATACCACAGCATCTCGATGGAAAAAATGCTTTAAACTGAAAGGATAGCAAATTGCAACTAGTCTTTCCCATGTTAAACCAACAATAGTGAGAATAGAGTTGAAAGTAAACCAACTTATTAATGTACCTTAAAAAGTTTTTATAAAAGAAAATTAATTTTAAAACTCCACTTGTTATTTCACAAAATCCATTAAACGGTAATGTAATAAATCTAGATCGCCATAGAAAGAAGACATCAAAAGTGACACCAACAAGTATTAAAAGGAGATCAGATACAGCTAAACTAGCAAGAAAGTAGTTTGTTTGTGAGTGAAATGAGGGATTACGATGTATTACCTAAATTGAGTTAAGCTTTTAAAATGCTTCAGAATGTTTCAAGCAAAATGAATTTTGTATTATTTAAAAATTCTAAATTACCATAACTGTTAGCAAATTTCCAATAAATCCGGAAACTCCAACAAAGATAAACACAGTAAGAAGAAGCCAAGTCGTTATATTGCTTATTGACCTTAAAATTTTTTATTTAAAAATGTGCTTAAAAAACATTGGAGCATAATTCATTTCTGCAATATATTCAGCCAACGATTTAGCAAATTCAGAAACATCCTGGCTTGAACAAACAGCTCGAAGTGAGGGAATATCAAGATGACTAGTCTAAAATATTTTATTTTTGGTTATTTTTCAAATTAAAAGTTTACAAAAGTTTCATTTGATAATTTTAATTGTATATTATTAAACTGTAAAAGAACATTAGGGTCAAGTCCATTGCGCAATTCAACCTGTTAAAAATTATTTGTTTAAATTTTTAACTTTTGCTTTTGAAAAATAATTATAATATATCAAAATTACTAGACTTGAAGGAACTGGCTCCATTACTTAAGTTGTCTTAGCAAAAGTCTTGGAAATTTATGAATTTTTATTGAAAGTACTTTTATTAATTGATTTATAAATAAAGCTAGACAGGATTGATATTTTCAAAAAAAAAAATATTAAAGATTTGAGAAAACGCTTTTTATAATGCACTTTGACTTAAAAATTGATTTTATTTGAGTAAATGCCGTTAATGGTAATCACATGAATTTAAAATATTTTTTTAAAAAACGATAAAGAAAAATGTAAATTTTAGAAAAAAAAATCAATTAAAAGTTGAAAAAAAAATAAATCTTTATATACTTAATGAACTCCTTAATATATGAACCCTTTATAAGTTGAAGGTGATTCAAAAGTTGTTAGAACAAGCTATGTTTGGAGCGAAAAACAAATTATTAAAAAAAAAAATTTAAAGATAATGTTTTATTCAACAAAGTAAAAATTTGTAATTTTATATTCTTGAGAAAAAGTGTCAATTTATTAAATATAATTTTTAAAACCAAAAAAATCTATAACAATTTTGCATTTTCATATTTTATTCTTTCCTTTTCATTAAATTAGATGAGAAAAATCCTGGAGGAGTATTTTCCATATCTTTCAATAAACGAATTTTTAAGCCCTAAAAGTGCCAAATACAAAATGGCAACTTTTAACAATTTTTACCTTTTCGCTGTGGACAACCTTGTATTTAACTTGATTATTATTATTGGAAATTGTTTCATCATTTATTTGTTCATGTTCTCGTTTTCTTTGTGCAGTTTTTGAACTTGTTGAATGTCTTTGCTTAAACATTGTAGGGTCGAGTCTCACGGGATTGCAAAATGCCAGCTAAAATCGTTTTTAAACTGTTAGGACTCAAATGACCCTTTGCGATCATTAAAAGTAAAAACTTACAACAGGGGAAGCCAAGCTATCTAATGATTCGCGAAAACTTTTCCTTGTATTAGCATAGCGACTGTCAGAAAGTAAATTCTCCATTTGTAAATCTGTTGCGTTTAAGCCGAAATATTCAGGGAAGTTTTCACTGAAATTTAAAAAAAATTTTTTTAAACAATTTTTTCTTAATTTTTACTTATTTATTTGAGCCAAAGTGATGTCCATATGAGTAGTATTGTTAAAAACAATTTTGCTATCAGATTCAATTTGAGTCAATTTAACAGGAAAATAAGGCAAAGGCTAGAATAGATGGGAAGGTTATTTTTAATTAAATAATTCAATTCACACCTTTACATTGGAAACAGACAAAACGGTAAACTCCAAAAACTCTTTAAATTCATTCAAACTAAAGTATGAATTTTGCTGAAAGACTGTTAAAGCATGTTTTAATTGATCAGTATTGTCAGCTGTAAAAAGCTTGCTAAGTAATTTTAAGAAATACTTACATTCTTCTAAAAGTAATTTCCACGTTTTACATAATTGTTCAAAATAAAAAACTAGCAAATTATTCAAAATATTTAAAGAAGATGGTTGTGTAGTTGAAAATCCAATATTATGAATAATTGAAGCAGTTGGTTTAAACATTAAATTTTTTGGATTAAAATGAATGGAAGACATTTTTCTAAAAAATAAGATTTTCAAAATTACTCATTTAATTTAATCAATTTTATGTGTATTTATGTATGTATAACTTAAAAACTTTTTATGCCAGTGTGTGAATAAGAGGAAACAATTTATAAAGCAAACAAATTTAAATTATGAATGAAATTTGTTTATGGAAATGAAATATGAGTCAAGGCCGTTTTGATGCCATAGAACGAAAATCAAATATATGTTTAAATTTTTTTCACACAATCAAATTTTCTCAGGTTACACGTTAAAAACCATCTACATCGTACTTCTGTTCCAATCTTCCCAATAAGTATCTTCTTCATCTGCAAATAATAAAAACAATTAAAAAATGCAAACTAATAAGATTATTTACCATCATGATAATTTTTTCCTATTTTTTGTTCTGGTCTTTCAATCCAGTCAGAAGAGTTATTGTCATATTCTTCTTCAACATTTTTACCTATCGTTTTATAATTAATTTTTTTATCCTTTACATCTTTATAATAGAATTTCTTAACTGCTTCCAAATCTACTTTAAATTCACTTAATCCTATATCTATTTTTTCTGCTAATCTTGAGAAATCTCTTTCATCATGTTCATTAACTCTGCAAAAAATTTTTTATTTCAAAAAAGCTTTAATATTTCCAGTAAAGCCCTATTTTTCTTACATAACATTTTTTAGCATTTTCCTTTATTTTAATAAATACACCTCCTTAAAGCGGTTAATACCAGAGACCCAAAAAGTTTTGCCCTATATTTCTTTATTACAAATCTTTAAAAAGACTTATTATTTCCTGCTGGTCGGCATACGAGTTTAACATTTGGAATATTATGTACACTAAAAACTGCACGAAGAAAGTTTGTATTAACTTCAAATCTGCCCATTGATACGTTACCATAATAATGTAGAATAGAAATTCCTTGTAAATATTCGCTCTAAAGTTTTAAAATTTATTAAGAATAGCTGAACTAGAGTTCGAATAATTTTAAAACGACCTTTAATTCATCAGTATTAAGCCGATCAAGTATTAAACTTTGTCGACCTAGTTGTCTCCTTTTAACAATGTCATTTGCTTTTTTAAATAATGGTTTCAATTTTTCATAGTATTCAATTAAGCTGTTTTGTACATCTACAGATGGACAATAATTTTCATTTCCATTTTCTATAGAAACAATATTTTTTGAAGATTCTCCATTTTCTATTATTTTACGTTTTTTATGATTCATTGAGGTAATAAAACTTGTAAATAATATAACATTTATGGTAAAAAGAAGGATAATATTGTTCCTCATTATGATAAATTAAATATCTTTAAAAAATAAAAACTGTTTAAAATTATTTACAATTTTAAAAAGTAGGTACCTCTCCGACCTATCTGGAAGGCAAATTTTGGGGACAAGAAATTTTTCGAGATGGGGATTACTTGGGAAGAATTTTGGGATCAGTGAAGGCACTAAAAATATCGGGGAGTGAGTGAACAGGGGGGCCCTTACTAAAATAAAGTTCTTTTTAAAAATTAATATTTTTAATAACGATTCACAAATAAAAAATTTAAAAAATAAATTTGTCAAATGAAATATCTTAAAATTTTATTTATTCTGGCACGGACGCACATAGACTATCATAATGTTGCGAAGGCATGCTCTATTAATGGCAAGAAAAATTAAATATGAGAGTAAATGAGGATGTGTTTTGAAATAATCGACATTTTTGCCTAATCAACTCAATGTCCTTTTTAGATTAATAAAATTAAAAATAACCAAGCGATGAGACATGACAAGAGTTAACTTAAAAGAATGTTCGTTAACCTTGTTGTAAAACAATTCATAAACTTAAAAAGAGCAACAGATTGTTAAGGAATTATTTAAATTATGTGCCAGCACCTACAATGTAAAATCTTCTTTCGAATTTATTTTATTAATTTGTTCAATTTTTATAATTTTCTTTATATTTGCGCAATTTCTTGCAGTAAAATCCGCTTAGATTTGCAGAACATAAAGGTGAAACTATTCAATTATACATTTATTCTTTATCTAAAACAAAGGCTGAAAGTGGGAGTTCTGTTCGGAAATATCTTTTTTTTCTACTCATTGAAGTAGAAACAATAGGAAGGATAGTTAAAAATATGGATGAACAGCTTTAAACGAAGGGCTTTTTTCCTTTATTGTAAAAGAAATTGTTAAATCATTTTTTAAATATTATATATATATTTTTCCTTTTTTAAAATAATTTTACATATTTTTGTTCAATTTTATAAGGTAAAAAGGTAATAAATTCCTTAACTTCTTCAAAAATAAATTTAATAGATTAATCAAAAGAAAAAGTCATTTTAAACTACTTAAATAAACAAACAATTTATTCTTCTCTTTTTAAACTAAAATTTATTGTCATTCTAATAAAAATAATATTAAAAGTTAAAAATATTTTTCATTCATTTATAATATTTTCTTTTGAAAAAATTACTCGAAAAAATATAATAAAAAATCAAATTTTTCCTATTACTTTATACATATTAATTAGCTATAATTTTCCTTTTTTAAATTTTATTTATTCAACTGTGCTTAATTCGATTAAATAGCGTAGAATAGCGATTATGGAAAAAAACAATAACAAAAATTATTAAATTTCCAAGTTTTTAGATTGGTCATCTGAGTCTCAATCAAATTTTAATATACTAAAAATATTCATTATTTTAATTTTTCCAGCACATTTATTTCTAAAAATTCAAGTTTATTTTTTGTCTAAAGTAGAGTTAAAGCGCATATTATTGCACGCATTGTTTATATTTTTCACACTTTATTGTTCAATTCTGTCAATTGTTTTAATGTTGTACAAAAAAAAATATTTTTTAGCCTAAGGGTATTTTTAAATAAATATTTTTTGTTTAATTGTTATGTTCAGACTCAAATGAAACTAAAATAACCCTTTCTTTATTGGTAATTTTTTCGTTTTTTTGAACCGTTTTATTTGTTATCGCAATTGTCACTTTAAATTTATTTTATCAATTTTACTCATTTAAAACCAAAAGATCACATTGTAATTAAAATTTCACCTTGTTTAAATTTTTAACTGAGTTGATCTTTAATAAATTGATCTTCAGAGTTTTGTACATAACCTTAATTACCCTCAATTTGTTTTTGGTGCCAAAAAGTCGTCCTTTTATAGAGAAAAAAATAAAGTCAATAGAAAAATCAACTCATCTTCGCTCTATTTATTCAACGAAAAAATTAAAAATAACTTGGAATGCTGCAAAATTCTTTTAAAATTAACAACAACAAAGGGTTGATTAACAAACAGCTCTTATTATAGATAATGAAATTAATTTTATTATCATTGTTTATTTTAACTTTTTATTGTGATTATTGTCAACAAAGTACCAATACAATGAGGAAAAGGCAACGTCATGTCCCTTGTTTAGTAAAAATGTGTACAAATAGATTTAGTCATCTATTAGAAGAACATGGCACTGAACCGTCCACAAGTGTTGATTATTGTCTTTTATTGAAGGTAAATGACTAAAATTGAATCTAAAAAATTTTTAAGGATTATATGAACTGTATAAACGATTCTTTTATTACTTGCCTATCTCAACTCGATTTTCATTCAGCAATTACTGTAGCTAATCAAAACTGGCAAAAATATAATTGTAAAAAATTTGAAGGAAGAAAACCTGACAAAACAGAATGTCAATTTTGGGATGAACAAAAAGAACAATTAAAACATAAAAGAAAAGAAGAATACTATGATGATTACGAAAATAATTTTTATGATGGTAATGAACAAGATGACCAAACTGAAGACGAGAGTAAAGAAATTAATTCAAAATATAAAGAAAAAAGTAGAAGGTGTGCCATTTTTGGACATGTTAGTCTTTTAAGGCTTATAAGATCTTTCGTTAATTACAGTTAAATGTTAATCGTTTCTATTCCAATTTCCTTGAGAGGTGCTTAATAAAAGGGGCTCATCCTCTATTTGACAGTCGCTTCTTACTCGTGCAAGTGACTATTGATGATGTTCCAGGACAATTTGCAGAAAGGAGAGGACATTTTATATCAAAGGCATTTAAATAATTTTTTTTTATTAATTTTTAAATTAGTTTAGGTTGCTGTGATAGTCAGGCCGAGAAAGGGGTGTGTGCCTATGCAAAAAATTTATTTAGTTGATGCTGCTGATCCAGGACCCATTTCAAGCACCTTTGAAGATGGTACAAATGAGATTGGGGAGGAATTTTCTAAAAGGTATCAGTTGAGTTTTGCTTTAATCCCCTTGTCTAAAAAGTCAAAAAAGGTTTAAAAAAATTTTTGGCAATGAATTGGGCTAACGTTTCATATAAAATAGTTTTAATTATTTTAAGCGTAAAAATTTACGTTTTTGAAGAGGGAATACGTGCTGATATAATATTTTATCATTTGGCTACAACTGTCAGAATAAGAAAATTTGGCAATAAATTTCTTAGTGTTTTGATAGATTCTTCCAAAAGATTATTAGATTTGGTAGGATAATTTTTTAAAATGATTAAAAAATTATTAATTATTTTTTAAGCAACATGATTATTTTCAAATATGCAATGATGGTTGTATAGAAAAAGAAAAAAATGAACTAGTTGATCAAATTAAGGAACATTGTAGTTCAGATATTGAAGGTAAAAATTACTCAATTTTTCTTTATTTTCTTTCACTAATTTTAGAACATTGTAATGATCAATTTTCATTATTGAATAATGATTGGGTTGATCTTTGTATTAGAGAACTAGAAACAACTGATTTTGAATTATCTGACTCGTATCTTTCAATGCAGAAAACATTTCAGGATCTCTATGGCTCTACAAAAGAATTTAAATCGTAAGTTTTCAATTTTTGCAGAACGATTTTTAAAAAGGACTTTTTGGTGCCAAAATACTTTTAAATACTATATCTCAATTCCTAAAATTCTATCTTAAAGCTGGAAAAGTTTAAGCAAACTTCAATGAAATTTTTAATTCAAATGAAAATTTAATTTTAGGGCTAACAGCGAAAAGACATTTGACTCTCTTCCATCCCATCAATTTGATATATTTTCACAAAAACAACAGATTAATCAGAATTTATTAAATTGTTCTTCAACTTTAAGTAAACATAATAAATTCTCCTCATTAAATAATAGCTTTGATACCTCTTCATTTTTACATACTACAAAAATAATCTCATTTTCACTAAAAATTTTCCTATTGTTTTATTCCTATTTATTCATCAATTTTATTTTTTAATTTAAAAAATCGAAAAAAATGTTTTTAGCCATGAGGTCGTTCCATTGTTGTTAATTCTCTTCTTAATTTATTGTATTCCTATAAGAAAAATTGTAAAAAATAATAAATATAATTAATACCTTTAAATAATAATTTAATGTTCTTGTTAAGCCTTCTTCAAAAGACACTACACATTTCCATCCCAATTCGTCGCGTATTTTATTAAAATTCTAAAATTATCTTTTTTACTTTATAAAATTTTTTTTAGTAAAGTTGCGGATAAACACTTGCGGCCAAATAATAATAAAAGGAAAAAAAAGTTATTAACCTATTTTTCACAATTTTTGAAAAAACTTACAATATGATATCGTCTATCATGATATGGACGGTCAGCAATAGGGGAAAATTGAATTTTTGTCGATTCTCTAAAATTTAAAATTTATCCTTTATTTAAGCAAAATAACCTATTCATTAATTTTTGAACTTTTTGATGCAACATTTCTGTCTAAAAAAAATAATTTTTAAAATTTGGAAAAATTCAACCGACCAAGTGAAGATTACATTTTTCAAGTTCTGTCCTGCAATTTAATTAATTTTAGAATAAAATTAGGTCAGTTTAATGTCTCATAAGTCCGCAAGTTTATTAAATCAACTCTGTTTTTTCGTCAAGAAAACAGTATCTCTTTTAAGACAAAAAATATTATAAATTGCGGATAAAATTTGCGGACAATTGGTACAAAAAAAGGAAAGAATCAAAAAGTTAAAAAATTATTTTGAAACTCTCTTTACCCAATGTTATAAACTTTTGCGTTGCTTCCTTTTTCAGTCTAAATTCCAAGTTAATTATTTTAATTTTAATAAACTCTCACTACTAATCGAATTGCCTCTGCACAATCGTCTACATAGATCCAACTTCTTTAAATTAAATAAATTATTTTATAATTAATTTACCTTTTGTGCATTCCATCTCCCATTAAAGGATATGGTTTTCCTTCTAAAGCGAGTCTTGTAAATTTTGGAATTAATTTGGAATAGGCCTGTCGAGGTCCATAAACATTATTCTAAAAATTTTCTTATGAATTTCATTAACTGAATAAATTACCATTCTGACCATTACATATGGCAGTCTATACGAATGCTTTAAAAATTTTAATTATTTTTTAATTCTAAAATCTTCCAAGAATAATAATTAAATTAATAAATTTACATAATAACTTCGCACAATTACTTCACAGGCCGCCTTGCTAGCTGCATAAGGATTTGTTGGATTTAAAGGCGAATCCTCATCATTTGGAGAATTACTGTCCATTGAATCACCATAAACTTCATCTTAAATTTAAAGCAATTTAAAATTATTAATTTTATAATTTTACCAGTGCTAATATGCACAAATCGTTTAATTAGCTTGTGAGTGTTAATTGCTTCTAATAAAGTTGTTGTTGCAATAATATTTTCTTGAATAGTGCCAACACGGTCAGAATAAGATTCGTCAACATGGGTTATAGCAGCAAAGTGAATTACCTTTAAAAATTATTTTTAATTTATTTGGGGTATTTTTAGCCGTTTGTCAAACAAAAATTAATTAGATTTTCCGAAACGCACTTTCTTTAGCATGATCTGATCTTTTATCTCTTACCGTATCAATCTGATAAAGTTTTAACAGGCTTTCAACTAGAGACTGCTCTAGTAACGTTCCATGAACAAACGTATAACGACCAGATTTTCTAACTTCTGGAACTATATGTTCAGTAGATGCTCCAACAGCCAATTTGTCGATATTGATAAACCTATTAAAGAAATATATAAGAATTAAAATTTAAAAAAAACCTAGAATTTTGCCATTTATCAAAAATATAGTTGATAAAGTTAGATCCAATAAAACCGCATCCTCCAGTTATTAAAACATTGCGTGGTCCAGAATAATTATAAAGGTCTTTATTTAAATTATCTTGACCATTTTTAATCATAATATTTCTTTTATTCTTTATGTATCTTTTGAATTTAAAAGATTAAAAAATGTTGGTAAGTGAAAACGAGGATAGGTCTATTAAACACACAAATTTAATATTTAGAGAATAGTTTGTTAATGTAAATAAGAACAAAAGTTGTTTAAATAGTTGCTATAAGCGATAAATGCTCTTTATTGCCGCTGGCAGTAAATAAAAGAGAAAACAATTTTTATAAAATTTAGAGAAGATGCAAAGAATATTTAATTTTGTATAGTTGAATATCTTGATTTTGTGAGATGCGGAGATAGCGAAAAAAAATTTCTGGTTTTTTTTTGTTAATTCGTTTTTTTCTGCTACTTGTTTGGCAATTTGGGAGAAAAAACCCTAAAAAAATTCAGGATGTTAGGAATTGAGCATAATTAAATTAGACTTCGAGAAATTAATTAAAATTAATAAAAAGTATTTAGAATTAACTCTAAAAGAACCAAATAAATAAATATGTAAAAAAAATTTTAAGATTTAATTAAATTTAAAAACATAAAAAATGATTATTCTATTGATTTAATCCTTTAGGATATTAAAGAGAGGTAACTAATCTATACGCAGTTCAGCAAATATTATGACCTGCTTTGTTCGAAAAGACGACGTTGAAGGATTTATAAACGAGAATGATAACCAAACATCTTAATAATTTAGGAATTAAAATTAAAAATAAATAAATTTTCCTATTAAATTAGAATTATTAAAATTCATGTAAATCAAAAAACAAAATCAGAATAATTCCTAATTTTAAATCTTCAAATAAATAAAATTTTTTATTAAAATTAAATTTTTATTTTAAGAATTTTATCAAAATTTTAATGTAAATATTTATTTATTTAGTAAAAAAACATTGACATTTAAATGAACATATTTATATGTTCGACTTTAGGTTCATAAACAATATTTATAAATGAACGAATGTAGGCAATTTTTTAAATTAATATAAGCCTTTGGCTTTAGGATTATTCAAAAGTTCACAAATGGAGGCGATGTACTATGTTTTCTCTAAATATTTATTTTTAAATCTATTTTAACAAAATATCTAAATATTCTAATCTTTTCCGCTTCTAATGATTTTTATTGAGGCAAGGGACTATATACTTTACTCGACCTTTTCCTTCTTTTTTTTTTTAAGGCTTTAGTTTAAATATCTACAATAACAAGTTGAAAAGAAGCAAATAATATATATCCAACTTTAATTATAAAAAAATTTCAAAGTCCCTTTCTCTCTAATCGTGAGAACTTAAAACCTCATTACCTGCTTACCCACACATATTTATAAAAACATTCATTCGTCGCGCATTTCCCCGTTAAACACACCTACTTGCTTACTTTTCTATTGGCACATATTTTCGTGACTTGGCTCATTCGACATTTGAAAGGCTAACAATAATCAAGAAGAAAATTTTTTAATTTTTCTTTCCATTATTGAAAAAACGGCACATTTACCCACAATAAATGGGCATAAGTGCGTGTAATTTTAATGAGTACAAAATTATTCTATTCAACCATTTTTTCATTTCGTTTAGTAATTCTTCGAATTAACTAAAAACATCAAAACTAAGATTTTTTTAATTAGGCCAAGAATTAGATGGAGAAGGAAATGATATTTATTTATGGTAAGACACGCGATTGGGAGCTATTGGCACATCACTTATAATTTGGAGAATTAGGTTATGGTAATATTTTACATTTTCCCCATTTTCTAATTAACTAGGCTTTTAGTTAGTTATAATTTTTATAATTTAAATTTATTTATTTAAAATTTTTATTTTGAAAAGGGTTCAAAATTAAATTGATGCAACAATTTTTTTCCCACGTAAAATTAAAATAAAAAATATTGTACATAAAATAGTCTAGTATAATTTTAAAATTGTATAACAGGTACAAACATTTTGCTTAAAGAAATAAAAACAAAGCAATTTTATTAATTTGAAATACAAAAGCTTAAATGAAAATACATTTTAGATAAAAAGAAGTTTCTTTATGCTAATAAACAATGTTTTTATTTATCTCTCAATTCTATGTTTTTTGTTTTAAAAACACAAACTCAATATTTTTTATATCACACCAAATTTATTTAAAGTCATTATTAGTTCTATAATGTTTATAATTAAAACATTTTTTAGTTACAAGATAAACTTTAAATGGATACAACAGCGCAAACTCAAAATAATAATTTATCCCAATTTTGGGCCACTGCACAAACATCGATTCCTATTACTTCAACATCATTAGGTATCTCTCCTTTTTATAGAGAATCAAAATCACTTGATAAACAACCTGAACATATCTTACCTCAAACACAACAGCAGCTTATTAAAACAATATCTTCTACCAATAATAATACTGAAAACGATTTTAAAAAACAACAACATTTAAATGTTTTGGATAATTCAGGTTTTGTTTTTCATTCGTTTCAACAAAGTCACAGTGCTCCAGAAATTCTTATTCCTTCAACTTTTTCAAACATTCAACAGAATAGTTCAACAATTTCAGCAAATCCATCATCATTTGATGCAACTAGCGCAGCCCGATTTGCACAACATCTCTTACCTACAAGCACAACACAGTTTTCTACATTTGTAAATTTTGACTGTATGGGTTTAATGAATAATTTTGGATTAACAAATGGTCAAATTAATCATTCACAACAATGTGACAATGTTTTTTCAGTAACACCTTTCACACCTACAACGGCAAACGTGCAATCACCCTCTGCTGCACTTATACCATTTAGTATGAACAACATTTACGTTAATAAAGATGTTAGTAATACTAATGGGGTAGGAATAAATATTCCACCCTTTATTCAAAAACCAACACCACAAGTTAGACAACCTAATTCTTTGCTTAATAATCAACAGGTAAATAAGATTTTCTCATATTTTAATTAAATTTTCGCAAAAAAAGGATTAATCAACTTTAGTTAACAAAAAGTTATTCAAAAAAATTTTAGATAGACTCTACAACACAAATGCATTTAATGGACTTAAGTAGCCAAACAGTATTAAATCCAAGCAACGATAACCTGAATAAAGGGAGTTTATCAATTGTTTCTAATGATGTTTCCAACACAAATATAAATGAATTCGTCAATCTACAGTTGACAGCAATAAGTGAATAAATTTTAAATAATTTTAGTGATTACAGCCTGGGTCGAATTTCAGGAATTACATAGAAATACGGGGATGAATCTATTCAAGAAAAATTATTGTAAAATGTCTTAAATTTTTACAGAAAATGAGAATGAAAGTATTGGACAACAAAGTGCATTTTGTACCTTTTCTGGAGGAAAAATAAAACAAGAAATTGTTAATATTCCAAAAGAGTGAGTTTTTAAAAATAGATATCTAAAAAATTTTCATTTTCAGAACAGCCACAATTCCTTTAGAATCCTCTCAAGAAGCTAGTTACTCCTCTAGTTCTGAACTTCGTCCCCAAACCCAATTAAGTTGTCAAGTTTGTCATTTGGCTGCTTCAAATGGTCTTCATTTTGGGGCTAGAACATGTGCTGCTTGCGCAGCATTTTTTAGAAGATCGATAAGTGATCAGAAAAGATATATTTGTAAAAGATCTCAAAGATGTGTTATAAGACCAAATGATATTGGATGTTTAAATTTTTAAATTTTTAAAAATAATTTTCTGAAATTTCAGCGCAAGGATACAGAAAAATATGCAGAGATTGCAGAATGAAAAGATGTTTAGATATTGGGATGCTTCCAGAAAGTAAGTAAAAAATTAAAAAAAATTATACAAAAATGATTTCCGGCCAAAGCCGGCACAGAATAAATTCAATGAAATTATTTTTTATTATTTTTAGATGTTCAAAATAAGCGAAATAAACGTGATTATTTCTTTGCGGATGCGCTAAACAATGTAATACAACAAAAGGAAATTGAACAATCTATGGAAGAAATTAATAAACAACGACAAATTCAGTCAATAACTAGAACAGAACTTGACAAAATTTTGGGACCTAATTTTAATAAATTTACTGAATTTAATGAAACAAATTCATTGACTGGTAAGGATTTTTTAAAAGCAAAAATAGAAAAATAAAATTTTAAGCATTGACTCAACAAAATTTACTTACATCGACCCTAATAAATGATAATGCCAAAAATTCTTTTTCAAACGCTTTTAATTTTTGCCAAATAAAAAATGCGAATTCAGAGCCGTTATATCCTAACTCAATGGTTAATCAAAATGAAAGGTCATTACAAAGAATTACTGGATGGAATCAATAGAAATGGGAAAAAAGGTGTTTCTCGTAGTCACCTCAAAAAATGATCTCTTACATAATAAATTAAAATTACCAAAAATATTTAATCAAATAATAAAATTTTAATAAAAGATCTAAATTAGATTTAAATTCTGCAAAAACCAAAATTTAAAACTAAATAGTCTTACAAAAGACAAGAATATTATTTCATAATTTAAACCGTTTTATTTGTCTCCTGTTTCTTTTTATAATCGCTAAGAGCTGCTTGGATAGCATCTTGTGCTAACACTTTAAATGAAGAATATTATAATGATTTAAATATATTTGTTAGTAATTTAGAAAATTTACATAAGGATAGAACTTAAATAGACTTAAGAAATTTAAAAAACTAACTTGAACAATGTAACTTAACGGGAGGGAGCGAAAGTTCCTTAGCAATTTCCTGATTCTTTATTTTGCCGGCAAAGTCCAAATTTTGTCCTTTTATCCATTCAGTAGCTAGTGAAGAACTGGCAATGGCTGAACCACAACCAAAGGTTTTAAATTTTGCATCGATTATTTTTCCATCCTTATCAACCTTAATAAAATGGAAAATAAGAAATAAAAACAAGAAAAATTAAAATATAAAAATGAAAATACCCAAAAATATGTTCTAGAAAACTATAAAAATCAAAAAACCTTGATTTGTAATTTCATTACATCCCCACAAGCAGGAGCTCCTACAACACCAGTCCCGACAGATGGATCATTTTTGTCTAACGAGCCAACATTTCTCGGATTTTCATAGTGATCAATTACTTTTTCGTGATAAGACGAAGTTGATATTAGCCCAATACTTTTTGCAGGGATTAAAGTTTTAATAATTCCAGCTCGCTGCATTTTAACTATAAAAGAAGAAATAATTAGTATGCAATTAAAGTTTCAAAATTGTCAATAAATTTAAAAAAAAAATTTATTTCGACACCTCTTTACTATACACGAAAATAGAACTCTCTCATAAAAAAAAATTAAAACTACTAAACACCAAAAAACAAAATGTCCAATAGTGTGAGGCTGGCAATAAGGATGATTTTTATGCTTTGTTGAAAAATAGTGTTTTTTGTTTATTCTTGTGTATGTCGTAAAATTGACCAACTGTTGGTTAATGTTTTCAACACTTGCAATATCTGCTGTCATTTTATAATAATAATAAACTCAACTATATAGACCATTTTTTGCAAGCAATGTTTCCATTATTTTACTATCGACCTTAAAAAACTTAGAGAACTTAATTTTTTAAAGCGATATATTCATAATACTTTAGGTTTATTTTTAATAACTGATTACCTTCATAAATGCGTGAAATCGTTCATATTCAAGCAGGACAATGTGGAAATCAAATCGGTTCAAAGGTGACTCATCGTTAAAATTCTGTCTTTATTGAGTATTTAAGTTTTGGGAGGTAATTTCTGACGAACATGGAATTCAACCTGATGGAACTTATAAAGGAGAATCTGATTTACAACTTGAACGGATTAATGTTTACTACAATGAAGCTTATGGTTTAATTTAATTTTGCATTAATATGCATAAATATTTTATTTTATGTGGAAAATATGTTCCTAGAGCTATACTTGTTGATTTGGAACCGGGAACAATGGACTCGATTAGAGCTGGACCATATGGACAACTATTCCGTCCTGATAATTTTGTTTTTGGTCAGAGTGGTGCTGGAAATAATTGGGCTAAAGGGCATTATACTGAGGGGGCTGAATTAGTCGATAATGTTTTGGATGTTGTTAGGAAGGAGGCTGAGGGTTGTGATTGTCTTCAAGGCTTTCAGTTAACTCATTCGCTTGGAGGGGGAACTGGTTCTGGAATGGGAACTTTGTTGATATCAAAAATACGTGAAGAATATCCTGATCGGATAATGAGCTCTTTCTCTGTCGTTCCGTCACCAAAGGTTTTAGATTTTAAAAAATTGTTACAATTAGAATCTTTAAGGTATCTGATACAGTAGTTGAACCGTACAATGCTACTCTTTCTGTACACCAACTTGTGGAGAATACAGATGAAACATATTGTATTGACAATGAGGCGTTGTATGACATTTGCTTCCGCACGCTTAAACTGACAACTCCAACTTATAGTGATTTGAACCATCTAGGTTTCTTATATTTGAACATTCTTTATATATTTTTATTCAGTATCTATGACTATGTCTGGAGTGACCACTTGTCTTCGGTTCCCAGGCCAACTAAATGCTGATCTTCGAAAATTGGCTGTGAACATGGTCCCTTTTCCTCGTTTACACTTTTTCATGCCTGGATTTGCACCGCTTTCTGCCAAAGGATCAGCTGCTTTCCATGCTCAAAATGTCCCTGAATTGACCAAGCAAATGTTTGATGCCAAAAATATGATGGCTGCTTGCGATCCTCGTCATGGTCGTTATTTAACCGTTGCAGCAATCTTTCGTGGTCGAATGTCAATGCGTGAAGTAGATGACCAAATGATGTCAGTACAGAGCAAGAATTCGTCATACTTTGTTGAATGGATTCCAAATAATGTTAAGACAGCTGTTTGTGATATTCCTCCACGTGGTCTTAAAATGTCTGCTACATTTATTGGAAATTCTACAGCGATCCAGGAGCTATTTAAACGAATTTCTGAACAGTTTACGGGTGCCAGGATTTTATAAAATTTAATAATCTAAACATTCCTTAAAGCAATGTTTCGTCGCAAGGCATTCTTGCATTGGTATACTGGAGAGGGAATGGATGAGATGGAGTTTACCGAAGCTGAATCTAACATGAACGATTTGGTTTGTAATTTTTTGAAAAAATTAAAAGGATTAAAAGCAAAAAATAAAAATTCTTTTATTTTAGGTATCAGAATATCAGCAATATCAGGATGCTACTGCCGATGATGAAGTTGAATATGATGCTGAAATAACTGAACCAATAAATGCCTAGACTAATAAACGATTGATTGTTTTACTAATGCCTTTATTAATTTAATATATTTAAGGGGGGATTGTCTTTGTTTATCTTTGGCATTTTGTTTTTAGTTCGAATAAAATTTGAAATTTTTTAAAGAATGTTGAAGTGGAATTCTTTCTAGATTTGATAAAAAAATTTTTAATTAAAAAGTTTATTCATTTTATGAATGAGTTAAATTAAGATACATTTTGGTCCATTATTATTCAATTTTCTTCAATTTCCTTGTATAACAACGATTATTTATCTAAAAATAAAAAAACTAATATCCTTTATCTTGGGAAAGTTTTCACTGCTTAGTTATCAGTACCTGGTTAATCATCATGATGACAACAACCAATTATATTGCAAAAAGAATTGATCAGTTTACAAACAACTTTTTCACTTTCATATGAACAATCCGAATGACAATACTTTTCACAGTCTAATTTTAAAACAGAGCAGTGTTTTTCAACAGATATCCCAACCATAACCATAAATAATGCAATTAATAGAAAATATTTCATGTTTATTTTGAATTTAATTGATAATTTAAATAATTTAAAATTTTTCTTAATTTTTAATTTATTTGGTTTAAAATTAAGATTTTTAAGCAATTTATAAGCAATTATTGTTCAACGTGTTAATGTTTTTCTAATTTATCAACATCTTCTTTAAATTTGATGTAAACATTTTAAACAAATAAATAACCATAAATTACTAATATACTAACATAAATTGTGATTTGAAATAAAATTTTATTACTTTTGTCAACATTCATTTCAAAGAATTATAAATTTTTAATAATTTAATAAATTTTTGAACAATCGTTAATACTTATGTATTAATTTCTTTTATATTTAAAATAATCAAGGAAATATTGATTTAAAGGTATTTTTTTATTTTACCAAAAAATAATTACTTTATTAGAATTTCCTTATGTATTAAATTTTATTAAGTTAGATTAGAATTGCACACATAAATTTAGTTTATAGATCGATTGTTTGCGAATATAAATTATTTGGAGGATAATTGTTGATTTAGTTTATGAAAATTTTGCGCGACATTTTCTCTCTCTTTCAATCCTAACAATTTTTATTTTTTCTTTATTTTATCCTCTATTTTTAAAAAAATATCCATTTTTGATTTTATTTTCCTTTTCAAAAATTCAATGTCAATTAAAAATAATATTCAAACAATTAATAATGTAATTATTTAATAATTAAAAATGTTTAATAATTAAAAATAATATTATATTAAGTTTGACCCAAATGCTCTAGAATTTTATCCTTCAACATGCTGCGAGTTTTTACACGTTAAATCTGCTTTGTATGTTGCTTCATTTATACAGGCAAATTTAAAAATATTTTTTACAAGGTTTAGTAATTTTCTTTAAAGCAAAAACATTTTTAGCTCACATTTGTTTTGTTCCTAGCATTACTTTATCTAATTCTTGAACAAAGTCAATTTATTAATGCAGTTGACGTTTTTCGACCGGCAATTGGATTTATTATTCTTATCAATTTATCGGGAATTGTATGTGCTGTAAGTTTTAAAATTATCTGCTAATGTTAGACATTTTATAAAATTAATCTCTATAGATCTGTTTTAAAAATAATATTTTAAAATTATTAAACAGCTAATTGGTGTTTGTCTACAACGTGATTTTTTCATTTCTGTCCAAATTTTGTTACTTCTAGCACTTATCTGCATTTCTGATTTGTTAGCTTTTGTTTTAGGTATAAATTTATTTAATGAATTAATCAAATTAATCGATTAAGTATTTACAATGGCATTTGGTTCAAAAATTTCATTAGGCTATTCTTTCGATGCTAAATCTCTAGTTCAGTCATTCTTAGTTAATGACCAACGTTGGGAATCTTTTTTGGGACCATTCTGGCCTTACTTGTTAGCAATAATTTTACATATGACAGCATGTTCAATGATCTGTTTTGTTGCAGTTTATCGGCGTTATAGAAAATTTTTGAGGGTAATTGCAAAAATAAAACTTAAAATCTTAAAACAAACCTTGAAAAATATTTTTGAAGATTTAATAAAACAAATTTAAAAGGGTTATACTTTTTTACCTAATTACTTACTATAATTTATAAACTAAATTTCAGAGAAAACATTCAGTAATAAGCGTCACTTCCGCTTCATAAAACTGACTGGAAAAAATAGATTTTTTAATTTATTTCTTAAAAAATATTTTTTATCTTAAACTAATTTTTTGAGTAAATTATAATTTAATTTGTTCTCGTTTTTTTTATACATAAGACATTTATTTAAGCGTTCATTTCACAACGAAAAATGCGAGGGAGTGGAAAATTTTAAATAATTTTGAAAAATTTAACTAAGCTTACTGCTTCTAAAATTACTTGTTTTAAAAAATGAGAATAGGACATATATAATGAGTAGAATTTAAAGTTTTTCGTAATTTATGTTGTCAATCAGCTGAAGTTGTAATTAAATTGCAATATGAAAGAAAAACATTGTATGTAATGTGGCTTTTTCTTTTCACAAAATTATTGGATTTTTAAGAATTTAGTTTTGAAATATTTAACTAAAGAAGTATTAACTCAAATAAATATTTAAATGTTTTCACATTGTAATACAGGTTATACTAGATTAAGTTTTACTTAATATTTTTACAAATATTGTGAACTTTATCTAATCAGGTTTTACAACTTAAGTGAAAAACATATTTGGTGTTTTGTAAAATATGTCAAAGTATTTTCACAATTTTTAAAAATTGAGTTTAAATAAATAAATTTTTGCCTGTGGTTTTTTTTTATTCATTAGCAGCTCATCAAAAATTAATTCCCTTGCGTCTCCCTTTAGGTTTTATTATTTTCAACAAAGTCCATTATACTTTTTTCATGTAAAATGTAATAAGTAATTCAAATAAATGGATTAAACATTTTACACATAACATTTGTTCACTAAATTAGGCATTATGTTAACGAAGATTTGACAATTTTAACAATTTAGCATACCAAAATGGACCTCGAAATTTAAGAAAAATTAGTTTATTTCCCTCAATTCTTAGTTAACTCATTTGTCCTTTCTTCGTTTTTTTTTCTTTATATTTTTTTACTTTTTATTTACCCAATACCAAATTTGATGACGTGCGATGCCTGTTTATTTTTTTTTTGGATTTTTCGGCATCACAAAAACAATTAATAAATTTGTTAAAGGGTATGACATTTTGTTTTCATTCCCTATTTTTGAGAGACCTTGGGGAGTTAAAAAATAAAAATCTTCTCCTGTTATTAAACTTTAAATACAACATATTTTTACTTTCAACTAAGAATATATTTTAACTTTTATTGTTTTAATATAAGAAACAATTAGGAAATTTTTAAATTTGTGAATATATTAATAATAGTAAATCTACTACTGTAAAACATTTAGAATATATTTTCTTAAACTAAAAGTTTTTACAATTTGTAAACCCTTTTTATAAACATGTTTTAAAATTCAACAGATATTTGTTTTTGAAAAAATTATAACTTCAAAACAAGTTGTATTTAGTATTAATACTCTTTTAAGTATTGCTTTAAGTGAAGATCTTATGTAATTTTTTAAATCATAAATAATTTTAACAAGATTTTCAGGAAATTTATTTCTTGCCTGTAGTTCTTTGACAAAAACAAACTCAAATGTTCTATTACTTTAACATTTTAATTATTGCATTTTCGTCATTATTATTTTGTTTAGGAGATAAAGTAAATGGAGAAATTGTTAATAAAGAACATGAAATTGATATGGAAAAAAGTAAAATTTTTTTTATAAAATTCAATATTTGATTAAAAATAAATATATGTAGGAATGTTTTCATATGCCGACTTAATGAATAATTTCGGAGGTCCTAGTGCTTTAGAGTTAGTTAAACCAGGAAATAATTTACTTTTGGACGATGAAAGACCAAAAAGAGAGGAAAATTATAATAATGAGGATGTACATATTATGACACTTTGGAAAAGATCACCATCTTCTTATTTGACTGGTGATTTAACAAAAAAGGATGAATTTATTGCGCCAGGAGTCTTAAGATTTGGCAAACGAATGCCTGGGGTTAGATATTTTCTTTTAATTACTTATCTTAATTCGAAAAATTTAAGGTATTACGGTTCGGGAAGAGAGACAGAGTTGTTGTTCAAGAAAAAAAGGCGGTCCCAGGTATTCTACTTTTAACTAAATTTAATATAAGAAATAAAAGGAGTTCTTCGTTTTGGCAAAAGACAAGCACAAGAAGGTGGAGCAGTGCCAGGTGTGCTCAGATTTGGAAAACGAATGCCTCAGGTGCTCCGTTTTGGCAAATAAAAGTAATTACAAGTACAGATTAAATAAAAATTTTTATTGAAATTTATTAATGATACTATTGTAAGATCTCTTCCGTTGTCTTTTTAGCTATTGCCATTTATTTTTAAAGGCAAGAATAAATTGAAATTTTGTATTAACTAATTCAGTATTTCAAACATTTTAATTTCCAAATTTATTTATTTTACAATTAAACCTAGCTCCTATTAAATTTAATAATTAAGATAATCTAGAGTTTTAATTAAAAAATTCATTGAGTAATTGTTTATTTTACATTTTATTACAGATGCAGATACTTTTAACTTTTAGTAATTATCCATTATACATATGTTCAAATACTTTTTTGACCATTTTCATAAAGAAAAATTCTTTACCTTACTAAAAGTTTATAAAAAATTAATTAAATTTGAACAATTTTAACCTTCAATTTATCTTCAACAACAGTCATTTGATAAACAAGCAAGTTGGAATGCTTCACAATAACGGTTTCCTCTACAAAAAACGTTACAGACTGCTTGGCAGTTGAAAGAATCACAACATCCATTACATTGACTATTTACCGAAATAAACAAAACAATAATTAATACAAATAAAATTAATAAAATCTTCATTATATTTAAATTTATTATTTAAGACTTGTAAAGCTGAATGAATTTTATTCCCTTTTAGCCATTATTTAAATAATCATTTTAGAAAATGATTATAAAATAATTTTAATTTTTTATAAAAGTCACATTTTGTTGTTTTATTCATTTTTTTTTATAACTAAACATGTTCATGAAAAAAGATCTTATGATACATTTTTATGTCACAATAAATTTTAAAATGTATTTATTTATGAAAATGTAAAATAATATAATTACACATAATTATTTTTTATGAATGAATGTAAACAATAAATAATATTAAAAATAAAAAGTTTTGGATAAATGTCATCACATCAGGAAGAATAATTTGAAGTCAATGTGATTATTTTGTTATTTTGATCTTTTTAACTCGTCCCAAAATTTCGGAAAATAATGTAATTTAAGAATTCAAAACAATATATGTATGCACCCTGAACTTCAACTTTAAGAATAACTTTAATATTTTATTCAATTAAAATATAATGAATGATTAATTAATTATAAGATACATATGTTTATTTTCCTTCACATAGTTTATACGTACTTTTTGATTCTATATTTTTAACTTCATGGTTTATTTTTACTAAAATTGAATGATTTAAAATTATTAAATTTATTTTAATTTAAACCTCTTCAACAGCAACCATTGCTTAAACAATTTAGTTGTTTAGAAATACATGTAGGATCTCCTTGACAATCCGAGTTACAGAATTGGCCATTGACTGAATTTATCAAGACCAAAAGTAAAACGAGTATTATAAATAATAAATTGTTCATCTAAGTATTTTTTTGATTAAATAATTTTTAGAACTATTAAAATAAGTAAAACTTAGAATTTTATTATTAGTTAATGTAAAAATAACTCATCTTTTTTGACTGTGTAAAATTTAATTCTTTTATCTGGAAAGAAAAAACACGGAATTTAAAAAATATGAAATAGGGACAGCCTAATACATAACCCTTCTTATTTAAGTATACTGCATAAAACATTAACTATTCATTGTTTAAATAATAAATAAAATGGAAAAAACTTTATGAAAATAAACAAACAACAGAATATATTTTATTATTTATTTTTGCGATATTAAACATATGTATGATTACTTGACAAAGAATTAGTTATTTAATAATTAATAAAAAAAAAATTACAATTTAGTTAGAATTTTGTTAAATATTATTTTTAGGACTGAAATCATATTCAAACGGCCCTTTTTCAAACCTTTTATTGTACCTCAGCACAAGGACACCCAAAAAATCTACAAAATTCAATTCCAGGTATACACAATTGATCTGTAGCCAAACATCCATTTCCAGTACAAGCTTTACAAATTAGAGGACATACTTGAGGGAAGAAAACGGTACAAAATTGAGAATTAACTGAGAAGATCATTGCAAGAATTAGAAGTAAAAAGGCAATTAAATTTTTCATTTTTCTTAAATTTATATTATTAAAATTTTTAATCTGATTTTTCTTCTGACAAATGAGTAATATATATATTTGTATTCCAAAGACATGATTTTAAAAAGTCAAAAAATAACAATTAAAATAATAAAAAATTAATAATATGTATATAAAAATATTTAAGAAATTCAAGCCACGTATATTATTTAATAAGCATTGTTATATTATATGACGTTTTATATTAAATTAAATTAAAAAATAAATTTTTAAAATTGCAAACGTGATATTTTTAAAAAACATAAATGTTTTTATTAAATAATTATAAAGATTTAAAAACATGAATTCAAATAACCTTACCTATGCTGAATAAATTTTCTCAAAAAGTAGATAAATTTTATGAACTTTAATTTCCAAATAAAACTAATTTTAATAATTAATTTTCAATATTTAGATCATATTTTATATAAATTTTTAGGAATAAAAATCGAATAACCAAATGTATTGTATTCAGTTAGTCAAAGTCAGAGATTGCAGGGTAAGTTATTTTTCTCTTCTTTGTTTTGTCTTCTTACATGCAAGGATTAGCAATAAATTGCAGGAGAGATTACTTATAGTTTATTAAATTTTAAAGTGCAATTTTTTTTCATTATTTTGTTTTGTGTTTTTTTTTAAATTTTTATATTTTTTATAAATAAAATAAGAAATGCATTTTATCGTTCCACTAATTTATAAAGTAAGTAAACGAATAATTTTTCAGTTTTCCAGTTGTTTTTATAAACAACTTATAAACATGTTTTTCACAAAAATTGAGTAATATAGCCTTTAATTCTTGAATTTAAAAATTAATTTTAAAAATCAATGAAAACTAAGGTGTAAAAAGTGGTGAACGAAAATAAAGAATTCTAAAAAAGTGAAGTTTTGCAGGGTATAAATAATGATTAGTGCATTTAAACAGTATTACAGATTAAATTTATAAATTATAACTTTTTAAAATTGTCTTAATAAATATAAGCCAAATTAATTGAAGTGCATAATTGATTTTAAGGTTTAGGTGTTCTTCACGAAATGAAACAATTATTAATTTTACTTGCAATATTTATGGTTGTAATGGTTGAAGTTAATTGTGATAGCAGATGTAGGGTTTTGGTTTGCAGTAAATATTGTAGCTATACTTCTGCTAGCGCATGTAATAATGATCGCATTTGTTCAACTGCTGTTATAAAATGTCCGGAGTTAAACTGCTGTGGATCAGGATAAATTTAAGTAAAAATTTATTCTACAAAATTTTAGGTTAAATTTAGCTTTTTAGAGCATAGTTGAAAGATTTGATTGAATTTTAGAACACATGATAAATAAAATAATATTATCATTAATATTTTGTAGTATTGAATAAATTTAATACCTTTACTTCTTTTATTAATAATCTATGTTAGTCTTCAGTAAATAATGGTTTAAATTTTTAAAGTAACGTTTAAATAAGTTAATTGCAAGATAAATAGGTTAGACACAGTCAGAGATTGCAGAGTAGTTTATTATTCTCTGTAATAAAACAAACAATCTCCTTAAACACTTTTATTAAATATTCCACTAATTTTTTAAATTCATTTTCTTAGATTTACACTCTTGTTTTAACATTAAAAAATATCATGAGTGTACTAAAAATAAAGAAAAATTCATTTTTTATTTGTTTCCCATTTCTCGACGTTATTGCTTAGCATCAAAAAAAATAAAAATATTTAAACATGGGAAATGAACGATAAGCATGTTTATTGTTAGAATTGATTAAAATTTTACTTCTGACAGATAAAAAGATTTAATTTTAAAAATGGAATTATTTGTGGAAAAAATATTTCGGTTTCTTATTAATCTTATTAAAATTTTTGTAATTTATTCAATCAGCAAATGGCAAATGTCTTCGTAGCTCCATAAACATGTCCTATATTCAGATTAGCTAGTTTCATAAAAGCCGTTCTCGACAGATCTACATGTGATTCCGTGCAAGAAGGGCATTTATCTTTAACTGGGACTTTAATGCTTAAAAATTAAAATTATTCATCAATTCTTTGTTCAAACCTTTTGCCATTATAATCAATCTTCACACAAATATTTTTACAAATTGGGTCGTTGTTTGGATTTCCTCCTACCCATTGTGTATAACTAATTGCAGCCAAATCTTGATTGTTTGCATCTATAAGGGTACCACATGCACCATATCCCGCATCGATATAGTATGTAAAATCACATGGTGAAGGTTGATTTAAAACCCAACTTAAAACAATGTTTGTAGAGCAAAGAAGTGTAAACATAAAAATAAAAGAATTTTTTGTTTGGTAAAAAAGCATTTAAAAGTTAATTCTTAAAATTTCTAATTTTATAACTAAATTTAATTAATTTTTGAATTAACTGAAAAATGTTCATGCCTTTTATTTCCTAAAAATTAATCTTATAAAAAAGAACCTTACTAAATTAAATAAAAACATTTAAAAATTTAGATAAAATTTTATTTTTTTTTTTGTTTTTAAGTAATGAAAATGTGTAATAAGGATGTTTTAAACTTACTAATAACATTTATTAAAGACATAAATATGTTTTTTCAATTAAACATTGGTGCTTTTAAAATAAAATTTTTTTTGTTTCTTCAATTAATAAAAACAATTTTCAAATCCGAAAACATTGCTTCTACCAAATAAGTTTAAAAAAATTTTTAAAGAAAAACTTGGTTGTATATATCTTATGTTTTGTGTTTTGATTTGTAATAAATGGAGAAAATCCTGAGTAGTAGGATGGGGAGAATTTTAAATAAAGGAATTTTTCAATTATCCCTCTCAAATTGCTAAAAAATTTTCCCTACTATGTGTTTTGTATTTTAATTGTATTTATATTGGATTTAGAGAAGGAGAGGTAGGAGTTAATGAAATATAAAATAAATTTTTCCCCTTATCCCCTCATAATTTGCGAATTCATATTCAAAAATTCCCTCACATGTTTATTTTTCTTTAATACCATTTTTTATTTTAATATTTTTATTTAATATTTCAGCTATTAAAATTTTTGAGAAGGTTACTTAAAATAAAAATAAAATTTTGAAAATCTAAATTTAAAAATGAATTCTGATTTAACTTTTATTTTGTTGATTGTTCTTCTGTCGATTTACTCGGGTTATTGCGTACTTGAAAAAACAAACAGTGATTCAAATTTACTTCTATCAATAGAAGGGGAAGGAAAAAAAGTAAAATCCATGACAAGTATGAAAGAAGGAGTTAAAAATTTTTTGAAACTTTTCTCATGTAAACAAAAACAAATTCCTTACGATTCTATTAGAAAAAAGAGTACTATTGAAGATGTTTATCGAGGTAGTAGTGAAAGTAGTAATGGTTTTGCTAGAGATGAAGTGGCAGCAAGTAACAAAGAACGAATTGAGTTTCTAGCCAGACATGGATGCAGTAGTAGTAAGCAATTTAGTTTTCTCGAATATAATTATTGAAAACGCCCATGAAATATTAACAATAAAATTTGAAATTATTTTTTATATTCTCTAATATATTTAAAAATATTAGAAATAAATAAATATGAAAGAATTTTTTTAAAGATTCTTCTTCGTGCAGTACTCCACGTTTAGTTAATCAAAATTCACAAGGTTCAAATATTTCAAGAGATGATTTATTTCCAAATAGATCGCAAAGATTCAATGGTAATACACAAAAGTTGCTAAACAATAATACATTTCAAAGTTATCATTCAAAAGGCTTTGATAAAAAAGGTTTAATGATTTGTCTTTTATTTATAATTATTATTTTTTAAGATAATTATCCAGTTTTTGAATTAAAGGATGAAAAAAATGACCCAAAATATGAAGTAAAACATTCAAGTAATTTTAAAAATAATTCTACGCAAGATCACGGAATGCATCGAAAACCTTATAATGTTGATCATTTTTTAACTGCTAGTCAAGATTTAAATGAAACGCCTCAAAAAGATGAATTTTCTTTTCCAAGTATTTCTTGAATTAATTAAACTTTACAAAACTTTATTTATTTAATTATACAATAATAATTTTTAATTATTTTTATTTGAATTTCAGTACTTCTTGATACTCCCAATCCTCCTAATTCTCCTACTAAATATTTAAACAATGGAAAACAATTTTAAAGAAGTTTCTTTGATTTTTTTGAATAAATATTTAACGTAAATGATAAATTCTTTTATTTTACATTTTCTTTAGTCAATTTCATTCATTTAATTATTTCGTTATTTAATGCTTTATCACTTTAATGATTTATCCATAACAAATTATTTTTAGTCAATGATTAGTTATAATTATTTTATTTTTTAAATAAAATTATATAAATTTGAATGTTTTTAGTTTTTAAAAAACGTTGATCTGAAAAATATAAACTAGCAATAATCATTGCACTTCCATTAAAATTTGAATTTTTTATAAATTAAATTTTTAAATGCCACGGGAAATAATTTTTTTCCTTTTTTAAAAGATAAGGAAAAATACGTTCGGGCTATTTATTTGATAGTCACCGGATTTATAAACGCTTTATCTTTCTTTTTTGAGAAAAAAAAAAGAGTAAAAGACAATTTAAATTTTATTGTTAAATTTTTTTTTCTAAAATGCTTAAAAAGAAGCGCAATTCAATTCCTTTTTACATAAAAAAAATAAAAAGTATTAGGTAAATGTTAGAAAAATGTCAGAAGCAATCAAAAGCTTTAAAAAATGTAAAAAGCTCTAGGGGACATGAAAAACGACTCTTTATTGTTTCAAAGCAAAAAATAAATTTTTACTCTCCATATATACACTACGTAAAAGGTTATATATTCATTGCATGTAATTTGAGTGTGAATGACGCGTAAACAATTGGTATTGAGGTAAAATAAAAATAAACTTTTTAATATGCTTTATAATATTTACTTATATTTACTATTATTTCCAACCTTATGCTTTTATTATTTGTAATGCAAAAATATGTAAATACATAGTGCACCAAAAAATAAGTTCCATACTCTTTCAGGTTTGTACGACTAAAATTAATTAGGCCTTAGACTGTTACAACTTTCCAAGCTTTTTTATTTTGTTTTATTCTTTCCAATTTTTTTGTTTCAAGTTTTATTATGGCTTTTCATTCACTACCCAAGTAAACTTAACTAATCTTACGTTTTTAAAAGCTCTTCCTGTTGCTTAATAGGCGCTTAACTTTCCCACTCTCAAATTCAAAAGAAAAACTTTATTTATGTCTTTCCTTTTTACTTTTTATTTCACTATATCCTTAAAAGCTCTAGAATTTATTATTAGAGACAAGTTCCTTTATTTCTTGTTTTTCAATCCATTTTTAACACTTCTCTTTCGCGCAGGAAAATTATTTCAAGTTGGCGAATAGGCGTAATTAGAATTATTATTTCAAAAGTTATGTTTGGGAATTTGTGAGAAGATTGACAAAATAATTTTTTATTAAGAATATAGAATCTTAAACTTTCCTTGCATGCTTCCAATAACCTTAAAAATTCTGATAGAATTTAATCTCATTTAGGCTTTAAATTTTAAATTCTATCAAAATCTATGCAAAATAATAATCTCATAAATAATTAAACAATATGACTTATGTAGCTAAATAAATATTTTATAAAAACTGACGGAACATTTTAAAACAAAAGCCAGTCAATTGAAAAATAATAATGCTCAATAATGAATCAAAGATTAAATGTCCAGATGTATTAATGCTTCCTCCCTAATTTCTTTGCTATTGTTTACTAATTTACGTTTAGAATACTAATGAATTTTTATCAATATCCTACTTCATCTACACCACAATCATCTATTACGATGACCTTTTCACGCGGTGAACCTTCAATTAGTATGCCAGTTTCATCCCCTTCTCCAACATCCTCAGTGCATCATATGCGATTGGCATTAACAATAACACATTTACTCCTTGTTTCTCTTGGTAGAAAAATATTAATAAATAATATCATTATATTTAGGTTCTGTGAATTTGTTGGTTGTTTTGGTCATTTTAGTTAGGTAAAGTTTTTTTAGATTTTTTGTTTTAAACATTTCAATAAAAAATGCCTCGATGTTCAACTTATGAGTTGAACATCAAAATAAATTTTAATTTTAAGGCCTTATATGCGTTCAATCACCAACGTTTATATGGTTCTATTTTTATTTTATAAGATAATTACCATATTTTATTTTAAAGATATCTTTATGTCTCGCCGATTTTATTTATTTAATTAATCTAACTTTGGTTGCTGCCTCTCAGCTCAATGAAAAATCATGGCCTTTTAATTCACTCCTTTGCACAATGTTAAAATTTATTTTTAAAGATCTAAAACACCTTTATTTTTAGATATCATGGTACTGAGACGACAGGTTATTTAATAATTATTTAGATTTTAAAATAGAATCCTAATAATATTGAGTGTTCCAAAATATAAGTATTTTAAATAGTAACTAAATATGATGGAGATATTTGATTAAACTCTTTTTTTAGCTTTATGATTAGTAGAATTTCTTTTATAAATAGGCAAGTATGCAAGTGTAATGTTTGTTGTGCTTTTAGCGGTTGACAGGTATTGTGCCATGTGTCGTTCACATTGGTGTGCTCGTTATAGGTTAGTAAATAAATTAATGAAAAATAAACCAGAATTATTTTCTCTTACTATAATTAAAAAAACAAAACAAAAAACGAGTAAATTTAATAATTTAAGAAATTATCGAACCGCAATAGCCCTTTCACTTTGCGCATGGATTTTTGCTGCAGCATCAGCTTCTCCCCTTTATATTTTCGCAGAAGTAGCTTTTTTAAGGTTGCGTTCAATTGAGAAAGTCCACAAATTGTGTATTGCTAAATGGCCAAATTCAGATGTAGCCAGATGGTAAAAAATATTTTTGTATAATTAAAGGCCTACAAATATAATTTCAGGTATATAACAGCTTCGTCTATCCTTATTTTTGCGTTGCCTTTGGCAGTTATTATTTTTAGTTATTATCACATTTTTATTAAATTACGTGAGGCTCTTAAATCTTGCAAACGGATGAAACGCGGTGCTAATTCTAGGGCTCCATATCATAGAGTAACTAGGTGAATTAAATTGGAAATAAAACTTAATGGAATAATTATTGTTTTTTTATAGATTAGTTTTATGGGTTGTTATCTTCCATGTTATGTGTTGGTCTCCTTTTTGGCTTTTTAATTTATTTTCGTCAATATTTCGACTTAGAATTTCTACACAATTTGATCGTGTTGTTGTTAATATTATTCATCTCTTTCCTTACATAAATTGTGCTCTCAACCCAATTTTATATGTTGCGCATGCAGAAAACTTTAGAATAGCCTTCCGCTCATTTTTTTGCCCAAAATTTGTTAATAGGACAAGTCGGAGAAGTCGAGGAGAATTATTTGAAGATAGCCGTTGTGTTGTAGTAGCTGGAATTGGGGGAGGAGGAAGATCCAATTCTATGGGTATTGGAGGACCTGGAAGTTCAGTAACTAATGGGAGTAATCCTGCTGTTATCTTGACAACTGATGGAGTTGATATTTGCAAAAATACCGCAACATTCTTAGGAAGGTTTTCTTTCATAATTTAACGCCTTTTGAAAATTTACCTTTTTAATAGTTCGGACCGTGCATTATTAACTGCATCAGGTCCTTCCCACAATTCATTCTGTAATAGAACAGGACATGGAGTTATTAACC
The DNA here is from genome assembly GCA_036172905.1 of Meloidogyne graminicola. Lineage (NCBI taxonomy): Eukaryota > Metazoa > Nematoda > Chromadorea > Rhabditida > Meloidogynidae > Meloidogyne > Meloidogyne graminicola. The sequence goes on from JARPZY010000002.1 coordinate 2,647,134, forward strand.
TCGGTTCAGTGCCTTCACTGTTAGATTGTCCAAAACTTCCAATACGCGCATATAGTGCTAAACATTCAGTTATTACCTTAGAAGAATGTAGTAATGATGGGCAAATATATAATAATGACAATAAGATTATAAGACAAATATCTCGTAGAAGAAGAAGCTCTGCATGTGAGCAGGCTATTTTATCTGGGGGTGGTGTGGCTGCAGCAAGTACTGTACCATTTGTTGGAAACCTTTCTAAACAACATGTTGAAAATGAAAAGAGGTAAAGAATCTAGCAATAAATATATTAATTCTTTTTAGTGATAATTTTATTTCCTCAGAAAACTCCTTTCTAGATGAAATAAATATCTTGGAAGAATTACCTGAAATATCTTACAATAAAACAGAAAAAAGAAAAAGTATTTGTCTGTGTCCTATTAAAAATTCAGGAGCAATTGTAGCAACACAACAAATTTTAAAATATTCAATTAATGAGGATAAAGAACAAAATGAACAAAATTATTTATTAATTTTGGATGAAGAAAATGAGAAAGATGAATTTATTTGAAATAAACATTAAATAAATTTGTTTTTGTGCCTTTTGTTTATTGTATTTTAGCTAAATTTTTGTATGTAAGTAGAAATTTATATATCATGATAAATTTTATTATAGAACAGTTATTAATCTACTCATTTAGAAATTTAAATCTTTTTTCTAAACTTAATGTATTAAATATAATTAAAAATTTTTTATGGCTTTATTTGTTTTAGTAAAAGATGAAAAGTTCATCAATATTTAAATAAATGAAATTTCTTTATCCATGTTAAAAAAACGTTTAAATATTTTCTTTATCATTAAGAGAAAAAATATTAAAATAAGCCTTTGTCTTTACGGAAGTAAAAAGTCCAATATTTAGTTATGTATTATTAGCTTACAGATCATTCTCTTGATGGTAAAAAAATCTTTTTAGATTTCAAATATTTGCTTAACTGTAAACTTAAGTACATTTAATTTTATATAAAAATACTTCGAAAAATTTATTTTAATTAAGCTTACTTTTAGTTTATAAATTAGTTAAAATGCTTAAATTATTATTATTCACACTTTTAATTAGTTTTAAAGGTATAACTATTATAATAAAAGTTTTTCCTCTAAACTAATCATACAAAATTCTTATTTTAAGATGGCAATACACTTTCCGATTCAGAGCAAAAGGCAATTGTTGATTGCCACAATAAATACCGTTCACAACTTGCCAATGGAAAAGCGCAGAATTTAACAGGTTTTCTTCCACAAGGGATGAATATTAAACAAATGAATTATGATAATAATGTGGAAAGTTCTGCCGCCGCTTGGGCAGCTCAATGTACAATTTCACATTCTGGTGGAGACAACGGAGAAAATCTTTTTATGTCAAGCGATATAAATTTAAACGCAAGTATGAATAAAATTTAATAAAAGAAAGCATTAAATTGCAATTATAAATATTTTTTTAGCAGCTGCATTACTTCAGGCGTGTGATATGTGGTGGTCTGAATGTAAAGAAAAGGGGATACAAGCAAGTCTAGTTCTCGATATGAATGAATTTAATAAGGGCATTGGTCATTGTACACAAATGGCATGGGCTACAACAACGAGCATTGGTTGTGCAGTGCAAAGATGCCCTGCATCAACTTGGAAAACATATCTAGTTTGTCAATACAGTCCTCCGTAAGTTTAAAACTATTAAAATAAAAAGTAAACTATATTTTGTTCGTTTAGGGGGAATTATCTCGGACAAACAATTTACAAGAAAGGAAAGCCATGTTCTGGATGTGACAAAGGATGTAGTTCTTCAAATGCTGGACTTTGCAATTGAATTATTTTTAAAGAATTTTATCAAGTAGCTTAGATTTGAAAAAACTAAAATTTTTACCATAGTACTAATTAAAAATTTATGTTCAATTACTTTTAAATTAAAATGTTTTAAATTAAAATGTTCTTAGTTTGTATAATAAATTTAACCTTTCGCGAATTCAAAATTTTTAGGATTATATTAATTTTAAAAATTATTTTAAATTTAAACTTCCATTTTAAATATATTTATTCACTTTCTTTTTTAGTTGTTTTTTTTTATTAATTTTTACTTTTCACATATAATAAAGTTCGATTCAAGCGTCAATTATTATTATTTTTTCTATGAATTACCCGGACTTTCTTTGACCCCAAAAAGTATTTTTCTTTAAAGCTCTCCAAGTCCAGCTTTGAAAGACTACATTCCTTTACTCACATAATAATTTATTTTTTATTTCATTTTTCTTGTATATACATAGTAGACCTTTTGTTGTTTATTATTAGTTTATTGTTTCAACAATTAATTAAATTCTTTTACTTAATTCGATAAAACTTTCGACAAATTTTGAAATAATATTCAGATTGATTTTGTAAATAATAACTTAGGATAAGTTCCATGCCTTTTTATTTTCTTCATAATTTTTTTACTTTTCTATTTACGGTGAAGTACCTCTTTAGATTATTCTTAACATATAATTATAGTATTCGTTCATTTTCTTTTACAGACAAAATTAAAAGGAAATTTTGCATAAATTTAATTGGGAATATTAATTTTTCCTTATCTGTTTATCTTTGTTTTTTACTCCAAAAAATCAACATTGTAAAAACAGACATTTATATTTTTAAATTATTTAGGTACAATATTTATGCATTTTGTAAAAAATATCTTTTCAAAAAATTCAATATTATTTCCTATTATTTTCTTATTCTGTTGCTTTCATTTATCCAATTTTATAAGTATAGACAACGATATAATTGGAGAACCAGATATTGAGTGTTTAGATCAAGAAATACGTGTTTGGGTTAAAACTAGAAAATATTTTCAAGGCAACAATTTTTTAATAAATTTACTTATTAATGTTTTATTATAAAGGAAGAATATATGCCAAAGGGAAATCTGATGACCAAGAATGTGCCAAAGACGATTTCGCTCTGAAACGGACAAAGAAAGTTAATTTTGATTTGGGGTTAGGCAGATGTGGAATGAGAAGCCTACGATCAGTAAACATTTAAAAAAAAAATTTTATTTTTCATTGCTAGTTTGATCCACGTGGAATGTATTATGGCATAACTCTGGTTATTTCATTTCATCCAATATTTATCACTAAAGTTGATAATACATTTTATTTAAAATTTCTATCATTTTCTAAGGTTGATCAGGCTTTTCATGTGAAATGTTTTTTTGAGGAAGCAAGTAAAGGATTAACTGCTGAATTGGGTGTTAGGTAATTAACACATAGTTAATACTATAATAAACACCTTATCAGTGACGTTTTGTTAAATTTTTAGTATGCTTCCAACTACAGAAGTAGAAGCTAGGCATGGTATTCCTGGTTGTTCTTATAGCATTCATAGAAGTTCAATTGATGAACTTGACGCAGGGAAACCTGCAGGGTTTATTATTTACAATTTATTTAATAATAGTTAAATTTAAAATTTAAATTAGAAAAAATCAAATTTTCTAAAAATATATAATTTAAATTTTTTCAAAATTAGTGCCGTTATTCAATTTGCTCGTGTAGGAGATAAAGTACTTCACCAATGGTATTGTTCTACAAATGGTGTGTTAATCATTTTTTTTTTATTTTTTAAAAATATTGAGAATTAGCAAATCATAGATAATCTTTTAAATATAGAAATGTTTGGAATTCTAATTAACAATTGTTTTGTAACTGATGGTGTAAAACAACGTGTTCAAGTTATTGTAATTATCGATTTAAAGTAATAATTATGGTTTCTTAATTTAGGACGCTCAAGGATGCCCTCTAGATCCTATTTTAATAACTGGGACACGTTATTCTGCTGATCTGCAAAGAGCTTATGCTGAATCTCAAGTGTTTAAATTTGCTGATAGGCCAGGAATATGGTTTTTTTGTCAGATACAGGTGTTCTTTTCCTTTTATATTTTATATATATTTTTTTTAGATGTGCATGAAAAAAGATGGAATGTGTGACGGGATCACTCCACCAAACTGCCCTGGGGTTGGTATCAAATCTGGAAAAGTTTTGCCATACAAACGGAATGAGGGTGATAAACCTGTAAAGAAAGGAGGTAATAAAATATTTTTTGGTAGAATTAAAAAAATTTCTTTAGGCATATATGCTGATGAGGAAGAACATGATGAAGTGAAGAAAAATAAAAATGACTCTCAGAATGAAGTTTTGAATGAACAAACACGCTTATTCGAACAAAATAAAAGTATCGTAGAGTTAAAAATTCATTTTACTGTCTTTTAACAGGTAACGCTACAAATGGTCCCACACTATCCGGGAGCGATTATGAGCCTCTTGAAGTTATTCAACCACCCGCAACCAATATTGATGAAGAAGATGATGAAAGTAGTCGACCAGAGTAATAATTTTTTAATAAAACTAATTTTTAAATAAATTATTAAAGGTTTACAACTACATCTTTAAAAGTTCCAATAGCTAAAAGGCCTACGACAGCTAAAGAAAAGTAAATGTATTTCCGTAAAGATTATTTATTATTGATTTTAAAATTATTTTAAATATATTTTAAGTGAGTCCATTAATTATGTATCACCTCCAAGTTATGCAAATATTGCTGAAGCACCTAGCACTGAACCAGAAATACAAGTATTTAGTCCTGGATACAATTCAACTAATTATCAAATTGGAAATGATCCTCCTGGTAACAAAAAAACTTATTATGTATTTTATACTTATTGTTAGTTGCTTTATCTAAAACAATTACAATTGACAATAATAATCCCTATTTGCCCCCTCAACCTGTTTTACGTTCAAATGGCAATAATAACAAACAGCATGAAGTAGTTAATACAGAATACGAAACAGAAGCAAACATTCCTAGAAGAAAGCAACAGACAAAAAATGACAAGGAAATTACTTCCTCGAGTATTTTGTTACCAACACTTAATACTATTGCTCATAAAACAGTCACTTCGCAAAGAGAATCGCCTACTATTTCTACAAGAAAAATAAATAATAAAAAGGGTAAATATTTTTGTTTTTTTATAATAATATTAGAAACCAAATATTTTTATGAAATGAAAAATGACTTTTTAAATTTCATTTTACAATTTAGATGAGGTGGAAGATTATTCCGATTCTGATGAATTAAATATTCCTCCCTCTTTACATAATTTATTAGCCAATTTACAACCTGATCAAATTAATGCTCAAAGTTTACAAAAAATGTTTAAAGACTCTGTTGCTGATAGAAGAGCTTTATTACAAAGCGTTGATTTTATTATAAGAAAGGTAATTAGACATCCAGTAATATTAGAATTGTAGGCAACTAAAAATAAATTTTAAGATGAATAAAGAAGCTGAAGAAGAAAAAGGTGTTGAAGAAGAAACTAGGAGAGATAGACGGGAAAAGGATCTTGATAATGACGAAGAACAAGTTGAATTTATTGAGGATAGAACCGAGGAGAATTGGAAGGAAGAGGATGAGAGAAGGAATGAGCAGATGGCAGAACTGCTGATGAAGATGGAAGTGTACAAAAAACTGAAAGGAAAAGGTGAAATAAGCAGAATGGCTAGAGATTCTCCAATAAATTTTGATAGGAATAGTAGAGAGAAGGAAAATAAAATACAATCGCAACATGTGGATAAACAGTATTCTAATAAATGGTTTGATTTTTACTATTGTTAGTTTGGTGATTCCATCGTGTTAAATTTAAGTAACATAACTTAAGGATTGTGACGTAAATAAGCATTTTTTTCTTACTAATTCAGGCATCAAAATCAACAGAATGATCCTCAAACAATTTCTGGACAACTACTTATTTTTGATTTAGATGAAACTCCTCCTATTTCATTTGAATTACAGGTAACTTGTTAATATCATTTTAATGTAAATAATAAATTAAAAAAAAACGAATTTTTCAGAAGCACATTAACTCAGCAGATGAATGTGCCCTTACCAAAAATAGTTTATCTATGTTAGGTTTTGCTAGTGCCTCTCTTGCGTTGATTTTATTATTAATTACAATTTTAATATTCCTAAAATATGGAAAAATTGGAAAAGATGAGAAAAAAATATAAATGTTCTAATTATCTTGTCTGTGAGTTTATTTAAACGTGAATTATAGCAAAATTTTAATATAGTTTGAATATTATTTATTTATATTTGGCATAATTTCATAACTTTTAAACGACTTTCAAAAAGAACAAAAGCACTTAATTGACGATTAGGTAAATAAATCTCTCCCCATTGATTATCAGTATTTAAACAATAATCTTCAATTTCAAGCTTAATTTCTGGTTTACATTGAGCATAATTAAAGCATTTCGAACGTTTTTGAGTTCTAACTCTTCCTTCAATATTTTTCTTTTTTAAACATGTATTTAATAAATTTAAATATTTTTCTTTTTTTGGTAATCTTTTTAATAATAATGAAGAAGAAAATGAAGAAATATTATGATGTTGTAAGGTTAAAAGAGTATTACTTGTTAATAGAAGAGCTTGAGGCAAAATAGTAGTTAATTGGATATTCTGAGAATTAAATAATAATTTTGATTTCATTTAACCTTAAAATCTCTAGCATGGACAAAAAATGCAATATTTTCAGGCAATTCTTCCTGAATAAAATTTTCAATAATATGCCCCGCTCCATGTAAATCAACAGAATCAACCAAATGAGGGCGCAAAAATATTTTGCTTATAAATTCATTATCTTCAGGCCAAATACTGAATTTAATTGAGTCAAAGAATAAATGTTCAATTGGAGAGATAATTGTTTTATTAAAAAGTGTTTCTAAAAATTTTTAGATAGTAAAAATATTTAAATGAGTTTTGAAAATAATTTACCTAGATTATCTATTTGTCCTGGATAACGTTTTGGTAGGAAGGCAGCAATATGTGGATTTGCTATTGAAAAATGTTTTAATTGATCAGTAAAAGGAATAGCACCAGATGCTAGTAAAATATCATCCCAGTCTGGAAAACCAATAAATTCTGTACTAAAAGTATATTAAAAATTATTTAAATTAAATTATTTTGTAAGACGCAAAAATTAATTTGTTAATAGCAAGCCGAAACAATAATACTCATAAAGAAACGCACCTTTCTTTAAATTCATAAAGGCATTCATGAAAATTATTTAATTGATTATTCCATAAAGTTTCTTCATTAGGGTCAAATAATAAATTTTGTTTCGATGGCATTCTTAAACTTGGCCTTATTTGTAAAATACCCTCATTTTCATAAATTTTAAGTAAAGGTATTAAAGTTTGTATAATTGATTGTATATGAGCTATTATTAATTGAGCACCTAGGAGTTTGTTAGCCTCCATTGTAGCCAAAAATAAATGCCACTTTTTAAAACAATAAATTATACATAATTAACATATTTTAAGAATTCTAAACTTCAAAAAGATATTTTTTAAAAACCATGATTTTGAAATATTTATTATATATATATTAGTCTTTACTTGCTCGAAGAGGAACATTCTTCCTGGGCAAATTATTAACTGTCTACTTGTTGTATCAGAAGGTGTTAATGGGATCTATATAAAATTGACAGAATTAATAATAAAGTTGTCATCTTTCTGAGAACAAACGTTAATAGGTGCTGACCCACGTAATGAAATTCCAATACTTCTTGAAGGTTCTGCACCTAATGGGAGCCTACAGACTATTCTGAAAATACCAAGGCGACAAGGAGCATGAGGATACCCCTCGTGGACAGATTCTAAGCTGGCGCTATGTCTACCTTGGTATATACATTCTGGATTTATTTGCTTAACAAATAATCGTCGTTCAAGATTCACGAGAATGACAACAATGTTTGATTTAGATTCAGATCCAAATCTATTTAAAAAAGAGGATAATTTCCCTATTCGGTCAAGTGACTAAAAATATTTAAAAATCGTATAATTTTTTTTAACTTACAATCTACTTTGTGTATAATAAAACGCTCTTAAAATAAAAATATGATCATCTCTAAACTGTTCAATAATCCAAAAATAAAATATACAACGTAAAATTAAAATTCCAATGACAAAGAAAACAAACGAGAATTGGTAATTAACTAAATTTTTTGAATAAAACATTTTACAAAATGATGAAGAAATATTCAAGTTATACCTTTAATAAATTTTATTTTATTACATAAAATAAATTAGATTTAGCAAAAGATAAAATAAATTGTTGAAGGTCATAAACGTAAAAAATGAAACATTTCCAATCAAAATTTTTAGAATAACAATCTTTTAAGAAATAAGTAAAAACATACAAATTAGTTCATTATTTTACATATTCAAATGATTAAACTTTTTATCAAACAAAAATTAATTTTCTATTATATTACAGTGTAAAAATGAATAAAAAAAATTAGTTAAAATTTCGTAAGTATTCATATTACCTTTATTCATCAAGAAAAATATCTTCAGTTGGATGTGCAAATGCCATATACTCGTCATATGAACGTTTAAATGCACGTCCAATGGCTAAAATAAATAGTTTCTATTTAAACACAACAAAGAAAAACCTTCAACAATTGGCTGAGTTGATTCATTAGAAAGGAAAACATGGCAAGCAAAACGAGGCAAGATTGGATGCTTGGTGATAAAACCAAAATAACTTAAAATAAAGTTTAAAACATAATTTTTTAATAAATAATATTACCGTAATTCTTTCGGATGAGCACCACAGAAAGAAATATTCTGAAGACTATAAAAATAGTCAAAAGCCGGGCAACGAAATATCTGTTAATAATAAATGATTAAAGATTTTTGTGTTTTTTGTTACATCTTTTTTCCTTTTATCAATTACATGAATGCCTCTAAACGAGATTTCCATTAGGACCTTGAAATTAACAGACATTAACATAAACGAATTAGAAATTTATTAAGAAACACACCGTTTGTGGTACAAGTATCTCATCCTTTTTTTGGTATACAGAGCAAACCTAAAATATGGTAGAAAACTTACATGTAATAAAATTGTACTGAAGACCTTGTTGATCGCTTGCGTAAGAATATCATTTCCCTTGTGATGAGCAACTTCAACAGACGCAAGCATTGTTAGATAGAAAGTATCCCGGTCTGCATTAATTTGACCTATACAATATGTTAAATATGTATAAATATATAAAAATTTACGATTTTTCTCAGGAAGAACAGAAGAACATATTTCATCTACCAAATCAATTTCAATTATATGTGCTTCTGGAAATATTCCTCGTTGACCGGAACGGAGATTCATGCCTAAACCGAAGAATTATATAGAAGGATGGCGATCAGCACAAACCAAAACACCAATGGTCATTAAATTTTTCATCCACATGCAAAGCATCGCCACGATCCAATCTCAATTCATCAGAATGTCTTGGTACAAACTGAAACTGAACGCGGTGAGTAGGCGCCATCGGATTATCAAGACAAGGCTGAAACCTTCTAGCACGCGATGTCGTTTTTACTTGTTTTTCATAATCTGGAAGCTCGCAACTCCGTGAAGAACTAGTATGGCAGCTGGAAGAAATACCTGAACTACTCCTAGCACCATCGGCAAAAATATATCCTGGCAATTAAAATAAGTTACATTATCCTGTTCAGGAATATCTTTAACCTTCAGTGTCTGCAGATGGACTGACCAAGTCATTCGCAAATTGGTCATCTTCTCTTGCTGAGATGAAACCGTAATCGACTTCCGCAGGATTATTTGCAGCCATTCTGGTTTGGAGTGTATCCTCATAATAGCTGCCTTCAATAGATTGTATTCGTCGTCTCCTTCTTGAACTAATATTTGCTGACTGATCCATCCCATAGGAGAGCGTGTATTGCTTATCGTCTGCCAAGGCTTGAACTCTACAACTACTCGGAGGCCATTTCGTTTGAAAACTGTTAAAAATAGACGGAGAGGGAAGAAATGGTAATACTGGTGTGTTGTTATTCTGGATAAAGTATCATTGTTAGAACTGGGTAAAATAATAAAAACTTTAACCTTGAGTAAATTATTATCATCAAAATTTCCAGGGCAATTCATACGTGAGAAAATACTGTTTCTATTTTCTGCCTCCTGACCTTGGCGTAATAGTTTATGAGTTTGCCTTAGAACGTTCAAAATACGTTCACGAGAAGCGTTGGAAATAATTTCAATAAGTGGATCCTCAGGGGATGGCGTTCTTGGCAACTGACGTCGTGTTGTTGAACATGAGGTAAATGATAATGATAAATGTTCCCTTTTTGGCAAGGTATTGACGGATGGTATATTATTAAATGTGAGGCTGGAATTTGTATCAAAATCCAATTGAGTAACTGAAGTTTTATTTTGATTTGTCGACAATGTATTCTGATTAGGCTTTTTGCAAACTGAAAAATGAGAATTAGAAGGAAAATTCAATGATCAAAGCTTTTTTTGTGTATGTCTAGAAATGCATTTTTTTAGAAAAAGGTAGAATATATTATAATGTATAACCCATTTATTCCTCATTCATAAAAGTGGCAAAATGAGAGTGGCACATATGACTTAAAGGGAGAACAAGTCAATTTTAATATTATCGACAGAGAATTTAACTAAAAATAGAGAAAGTATTTTACAAGGAGAAAGAAAAATTGAAGTGAGAAGAAAAGCTGTCATGTAAGCATAGCTTGTGGAAATTTAAAGTAAAAAAGGAAATAATCTTAATACATACATATATATCTAGTATGTATACACATAAATAATTGGGAAAAATTAAACTTTAGTAAATTACTTACATTCACTCGAGACGCTTCTGGGTGGAAAATGCCTAAGCAATTTTGGTTTATTTATTTTTAAAGCTGAATCACTTTGCTAAATTAAAATTGATTCGAATTTTCGTTTTAAATTCAAACCGTCAATCTATAAGACATTTTTTCTTGCATAACTTTGCTATCGGCTGGAAAATCTATGGTATTACATGGAGGAGGTTGAAGCTCATCTTCTGAATAAAATGATTGTATAAATGAACAATTTTTGGTGTTTTTTTGCATCGAATAATTACTATTTATATCCTGTTTAATAAGTCTACCACTAGCAATTTGCTGCTCCAAATCACTTATTTCAGACTCACTTAGCAAGTCAATCTTAAAAATTAGAAAATATAATAAAAACAGTAGATGTTGCTTGATTTAAATTTTCAATATTAATGGACCTGAGCAAATGGGGGACTTCCACGTCTGCAAAGGCGCATAGCTGCAGATTTATTTAATAACTGTTGACGAGACAGTCTTTTACATAAAGAGATTTCTGTCTCATTATCGTCAGAATATGAAGAAACTGAAGAGCTCATTGTATTCAATACTATAATTATGAACTATGAGTTTGAAGGAAAGACAAACTTGAATTTTCAAAAATCGAGTGACATCTCTGACCAGGAGGTAAAGATAAATATCCCCCATATATTAATGGAAAATTACAAAAAGTTGTTAAGTTATCATCATCGACCATAGGAATTAACTCATTTTTATCGTAATCGGTTTCAATTCTGTCATTCCTCTCGTGTTTAATGATATTTGTTAAATTCTCTTTTAGTTCGTTATCATAAAAAACCTAAAAGTTTATAAGTATTAAAAATAGTATGAATTTAATATACTCGTAATATGCTAAAGTACATATGTATAACTATCAAAGAATAAACCTCTTGCTTATGTAAATGTGAGCTGCTAAACAATGAATTAGGCATCTCTTCTTGGCAATAATTAAAATATTTCACTTCACCAAATTTATTATCACTTTCATTACTAATAAAATTAAATTGCTCAGGTGCAGACCAGCTACTCTCTTTTCGGCACTCAAAATTATCAGCTTCAAACATTAATTCATTCATATTTCCAAAAAACTCTTGATTAATTTCATCAAGTTCAGAAGGGTCGGGAGATAAAAGTGCTTTATTAGTGTTGCTTGTATATGCAGGGGCTGACCAACTTTCCGCATCGCAAAGGCTATGTGATTCAGGAGAGATGACAAGAGTGCGGTCAGGTAAACATGACTGATCACAATCTATTCTTTCTTCCGAAACCTGGTATTTGCTTATATTGTTCTGAGCGATGCGAAACTTCAAAAGGTAAAAATCCAAAGAAATTAGTTAATTATAACTTACTTGTAAGATGTCGCCTCTGGGCAAATCAATCAGTTCTGAAATGACTTCTTCTCCGCTGCTAATATCCCTCCCCACAATTTTCGAAAGAAGAGGCCTTGTATAAAATCTATTATCATAGTCTTGGTTGAGACCATGAAAGTCAGCATATGCAGACTTGGACTTACGTAGTGGCCTCAATTCCACATGATCGGTAAAACTTTTTTTAAAAAATTAAAGGTATTTTATTAAAACTCTAAATAACAAACAATTCCTCGTCACTATCCTCCTCAACAGACTGAATTGTACTATTTTTAGAAAAATTTGATCCGAAGTTGTTAACATTATCTTGTAAGAAACTGTCCCTTTTATCTTCAACATTAAGTCTATTTGTTGATTCAAAGTTTTTTTGCTTTGAATGATGCTTAAATATACTCTTAAAAGTAATTTAAATTTTATAATATTTTTTTGAGTTGTAAAATTATGACAAACCAAATTAGCGTGTGCAGAAGAACTCAGTGTTAATTTTCTGAAATTACCGTCTTTAAAATGCTGTGTGTTATTTAAAATTAAAAGTTGAATTTCATTTTCTTCCTCATCATTTTCATCAACTGCCTTATCCATCGTTTTCTATTCTACAGTTTAAAACATTGTATTTATTAGTTTAAATACTATTATAGACAAATTTAACAAAAATAATGAGAATTGAAATATATTATTGATTTCCAGCTGTCTCTAACAAAATGTGTATGTATATGGCACGGCCTCTAGAACAGAAGCAGGCACAAATTGATTTTTTTTTATTTGCGTTAAATTTTATATAAAAATTGTCTTTATCTAAGGCAAAGATACATCTTTTATTTATACGTATATATTTATGGCATATAAATATTTAAAAATAAAACTTTTTCATGGATATGGATATAATTCGCAATAATTTTATTTCCGATTAAATATTGCCTTTCTTCAATTAAACAAAAACATTTACATATGTGTTATTTTTGGCAGCATCGACTTATTGCGCAACTCCTGAGCATTCTGGATTCAAGCTTAATTTCTAAAACTTGAATACTATACTAAAAATTTTCGAGATATTGTATAACTTACCTTTTATTTAGCAGTAAACCCATTATTGTGTTAGTCCCTAAGTTTTCGTCCCGCCGTTATCCTTGCATAATCTATATAAAAATTACACAGCTAATCAAATCAGCCTTTTCGAACATTAGTACAAAGCAATAGAAGGGTTAGCACAAAAATTTTTTGATTGAGAGAAGTTATATTAAAAATTAGAAAAGAAGATATCATCGTATAAAACGCCGAAATTTTTTATTTGTTTATCCGCTATTTCTTTAATTCTATTTATTTGTTTGTATCTATAATTTATATTTAACAAGATTTTTTCCTTAAAGAAAAGAAATGAAAATTAACACAATTCAAAAACTATATCTCTATAAACTTCTAGAAAAAATAATAAAATTATTTTTTTTATTTTTGAATTTCTGAAAGGTGGAAAAGATGTATTCTCATTTTTTTTAGTTTCGCCATATATAATCAATCCTTTTTAAATTTAATAGATTGTTAGACAACTTTGTGCGTCATTACTAAACTTTAGTTTTTTTTAATTACTTATTTTTTTTTTGAAGAAAAGGCAAAAGAATTTAAAGAATGTTGAGGGGGGTTTTATGTCATTCCCCAAAAGATAATAAATTAATAAAAAAAAATAAATAATTCTTGGATTTCGGATCTTATTTTAGTTGATCTAGTATTTCTTATATACCGAGATAATTTTTATATTCTAAGACTTTATATTATGTATTTAGTTTATGATATCTAATTTTAAATTCACCAAATTTTTCTACGTACCTAACAATAAGAAGAAAATATAATGGGTGGTCTACACTAATTTTAAGGCATTTATTCTTTTGTTCATGGTCATTTAAAAACTCCAAAAATAGTCTTTAATTTTCTTTATTCTCTTCAAAATAAATTGAAACGTTCATTGTACAATTCTGCTTAGGCCAAAGGGTAACCGATTAATGCGTCAAAACCCTGAAACACTTAATTAGCCAAAAAAATAAAAAGAAAAAAAGGGATGGGTGGAGTCCTTAATGAACAAAACTACTGCAAAGATGCAGCGTAAAAAGAGAAAAATCGACGTAAGCAAAAGAATCTTCCGATTTTTTGTTGTTTGAAAAATTATATATGTATGTATATGAGCAAGGACGCGCATGAGAATGAATAAAAAAACAGGAAATTCGCGCAGGCCTAAGGAAAAACGACATTAGAGTACAAAAATAAGTTAGAGTATCAAATAACTTGAATAAACTTATATTGACGGTAGGTAAATTTCTTTAACAGAGAGATTAATTAATACGAGTGAAAAAGATAAAAACAAAGTTTGAAGAAAAAATGTTGTAAATGATAAAAAGAACTAATAAATATTTTTGTAAATTAGAGATTTTAAAAACAAAGTTTGAAAAAAATTTATGTTTTTAGAGAAGAAAGTAAAAGTAATGAATGAAATAAGCTGCAAACAACCAACGACCAAGTTTAACTATTCACCAACCACAAAAGCTTTTTTTCTCTATTCCTTTGCACAAACATAACAACACAAATTCCCTAAAAGTGATCGTTTGCTATTTGCGCATTATAAAAGGCTGTCAGTGTTCCACCACGGTGTCACTTGCTTCAAGCGCTTTATATTTTTGTTTGTGCCTAATTAAAACTAATTTGCCTCGATCAAAGTTTTCACTTAAAGTTGAAAAATGTTATTTTTTCTTCTTTGTTTGAATTCATTGTTTTTTCGAGCGTAAAGCAATTAGTAATTTTTTAATGTCATAGTTCATTTGTTTATATTATTTTTATATAATAAAGAACTTTGATAATTATTTTAATAATAATTTTATTAACATAAAATTTAGTTAGTGATATAAATAATTCTAGTTTTTCTTTTTTTGTAATTAACTTAACAAATATTCAATTATCTTTTTAAGGAAAAAGCTAATAAGCCATGGACTACGAAGCCAGAATAAAGGCTTACCGATTTGTGGCGTATTCCACAGTTTCCTTCTCGGTAATATCACTGATCTCGGTATGCTTCACACTTCCTATGCTCAAAAACTATGTTTCCAACGTATCAGTGAACATGGATAGGGAATTGACAATGTGTCAAGTTTGTGAAAATAAAAGAAAGTAAGTCAATGATTTCTAGGGATCGGCTAAAGATATTTGGTCCGAGGTTCTTCAATTGAAGAATATTCCCGTTACCGGTGGCAACCGTACAGCACGTCAAGCTGGTTATGGTGGCGAATCTGCTCCAGTGAGTGGAGGTGTGGCTCCTTCTGGCGGCGGTGGAGGTCAATGCAGCGATTGTTGTTCCGGAGGGGGACCTGGACCTGCTGGTCCCCCCGGTCCACCCGGACGACCTGGAAACCCTGGAGCACCTGGATCCCCCGGTCAACCAGGTAAATCTCAACAAGCACCATGCCAACAAGTCACAACTGTAAGTTACATCAATATAAAAAATATTTAGTTAAAAAAATTTTCAGCCACCATGCAAGCCTTGCCCAGGAGGTCAACCTGGACAGCCAGGACCACCTGGACCGCCTGGTCAACCCGGAGGCCCTGGACCAGCTGGACAGCCTGGAGGACAAGCATCACCTGGAGAACCTGGACCAGCTGGACCACCTGGAAACCCTGGAGCACCTGGACAGCCTGGAGCACCTGGACAACCTGGAGCACCTGCACAATCTCAGGAAGCTGGTCCTGCACCACCCGGCCCACCTGGTAATTTTATTATCTTATGAGGAACTAGGTAATCATAGGAGAACGGGCAAAAAATAAAATTTTTTTCCAAATATAGGAAAAAACTACTTTATTTATATTCATTTATTTCTAGGAGACGCTGGAGCTCCTGGTCAACCTGGAAATCCTGGCCCAGCTGGACAACCTGGAGGCCCTGGAACACCCGGACCAAAAGGACCACCTGGCCCACCTGGATCGCCAGGAAACGATGGTGCCCCTGGACAACCTGGAACCCCCGGATCACCAGGAGGTGCAGGAGAGAAGGGTATCTGTCCAAAATATTGCGCAATCGACGGTGGAGTCTTCTTCGAAGATGGCACTCGACGACGTTAGATGTACTTTTAAAAACTACAAGACTACTAGTAATTATAGAACTAAGTTGGAGATGGAAGAATATCTTCAATGTTATTTATGGAAAAATTTAAATATAATTATTTTTATTATTCTAAATACAACTGCCATTTTCCTGCCCCAAAAATAATACCCGTATCGTTCAGTTATTTTTCTGTTTTTATATGGGTATGATTTTATTCCTTTAAATAGTTTTGCCAATAATTTGATTGTGAATAAATATTCTAGCTATATCTGGATTTTAATTTATATTATGTGGTACACATACATATGTATGTATATTAAAAAATAAATTTTTTTATTCTGCTAATTTTTAAAGTTTTGGAGGAAAATTCGGTACTATGTTTTGCGATTGTCTCCCTCTATAAAGAATTCATTCATTTATAGGTTTTATTTATATTAAATGAGTTAACTTTATAAATTTAAATATTAATATTATTTTTGACACATCACATTGCTTCACTTCATCAAGTTTTCTTGAATTTCCAAATTTAATTTGGGCTTGTATAATTTTGGCAAGTACACCGCCTAATTATTTGCTATTGTTCATTATTTGCTTTAGCATCTAGAACAATGAAATATTAAGAAAATAAGGATATGTACATTTAAAAAGATAATAGTTAATCCATATTTTTTACTTCAATCATTAATTTATATTACCTTTACTTATTCAATGATATTTTATTTCAGTTTAACTGATTAGTAATTTTTCAAAAAAGAATGTAAATTTAAAAAATTTCATTATAATTTCTACATATGTAAAATATCAAATATTTTTGTTTGAATAAATCTGAAAAATATGAACCACTAAAATTAAATTTTTATTAAGTCTGTCTTTTACAAACATGTCTTTACACATCCATATGTCAAAAGATTCAGCCCAATTTTACTAAAAATTTTATGAACTAAGTATTATAGAAGAAATGCCAAAATTAACTATTTTTTATTTGTGAAATTTGATAAATACAAAACATTGCTTAATAAATATATGTATCCATATTAAAAACTTTGAATGATCTAAATTAATACCAAACTTGTTTTAATGAAGCACAAATAAATATCATAAATAATAATATTATATCATTGATAGAAAGAATCGCATTACGTAAAATGTATAAACCTGAATTTTATTTAACATTAATAAATGCCGTAAACTAAAAAAGGTTAAAACATTTCTCTCTTTCATGCGAATATTTTTTTATTTTTTCTGGTTTTAGTAAATAAAAAACATTTTTAATTTATTATCTGTCAAATTGTCCTATATAGAAAGCATCTTTACTTAAGATGTTTAATTAATTTTTGAAATATTTTTGCTAATTAATTGGTAATTAGTTATCAAAATTTTTTCTTAAAATTTAATTCTTTTTACTATGTATTTACTGTGCTTTTAAAATATTTTTTACAGTCTTGTTACTTCGAACTAGTTTTAAGATAATTTTTTCCATAATTTAAAACTATCAGAGTCATAAAAATATTTTTAGAATTTTTTCTAGCCATGAGAGTTAATATGTATGTATGTATTTCCAAATCATTCATCTCCCATTTAAAAACGAAATATGAATAAAATACTAGAACGGTTCTTCTTTGTGATAAAATTTATCAAAAAAAAAAAAAACAAAACAAAAATGAAGTGAGGAAAAAATATAAGGTACATATTAAATGTTACTTAATTATGTGTTTATTAAAGGAACAAGCATCGTTAAGTACTAAATGCATACATAGGTATAATAAAAGGAAAAGAATAATTAGACTGAAAAATCAACAAAAATATTCAACTAATTTTGATAAAGTTTATTTATTTTTGTGATTTAAGATATTCGGAGACCCAAAAGTGAGTAAAATAGTTTTAATAGAAAATTATTTTAAAACGAGGAAGTAAAAAAGCCGCGATGGAGCGATATTTTTTCATCATTCATTTTTCTGTTCATTTTCGGACATTTTTTAACTTGAACCACTTATTTTGAAAAATGATAGGTTCATTAAAAATACGAAGAGAAGAAAAAATAAAATAAATAACTATCAGAAGAATGCTCTAAACAGGAATTTCTTTATTTATAACAATTGACCTCAGCGGAAGCAATCATTTAAAAGAAAGAAAAGCGGTGTTAAGAGTACCCGTGTTAATAGTAAAAAGCCTCGAACTCATTTTCTTTATTTCTTCGCTCTATTTTTTTTTACATAAAAAAGAGCGCGGTTATGCATTAAACTTTCGTTATATTTTTGCTATAAATGTTTTTATTACCTCTCCCAAATTCAAACACTATCATTTTTTATTTAATGCAAGCAGCTAGATTTTTCGTTATAAATGATCATTAGGGCAAACTATGGGACGCAATTCCCGTTATAAATTTGCTAAATAACACTGCACACCGTCTCATTTGATTAACGTTCCACTATTTTGGAACCATCAAAACTTTACATTTACTTTTTCTTTAAAAATGGGGATTATTTAATATCGATGCCCTCACAGGCAACTACCATTTTTAAATATTTTATTAAAAATTATTTGTTTAAATTTATATGTAATTATTAATAAAAATAATAAAAAACATTACCAATAGGAATAAAACCTGCTTTAATTGTTAAAAATTATAATTTAATATTATACTATCCCCATTTTGTTATCATTTCAATCTTCTTATTTTAAACAGCCTAAAATAATTTTATTAAATTAAAGGTAAAACATTAACAATGGATTACGAATCCAGAATTAAAGCTTACCGATTCGTTGCTTATTCTACCGTATCCTTCTCCGTAATTTCTCTAGTCTCCGTCTGCTTCACTTTACCGATGCTTCAAAGCTATGTTTCTAACGTTGCCTCAAATATGGATAGAGAGTTAAATTTGTGCCAGGTAGTTTATTTCACATTCATTCAGAAACTAAAACATAATAGGGCACAGCTAAAGACATTTGGTCGGAGGTTAATCAACTCAAAACTATCCCTGCAAGCGGAAATCGAACAGCACGTCAAGCTGGTTATGGTGGCGAATCTGCTCCAGTGAGTGGAGGTGTGGCTCCTTCTGGCGGCGGTGGAGGTCAATGCAGCGATTGTTGTTCCGGAGGGGGACCTGGACCTGCTGGTCCCCCCGGTCCACCCGGACGACCTGGAAACCCTGGAGCACCTGGATCCCCCGGTCAACCAGGTAAATCTCAACAAGCACCGTGTCAACAAGTCACAACTGTAAGTTACATCAATGAAAAAAATATTTAGTTAAAAAAATTTTCAGCCGCCATGCAAGCCTTGCCCAGGAGGTCAACCTGGACAGCCAGGACCACCTGGACCGCCTGGTCAACCCGGAGGCCCTGGACCAGCTGGACAGCCTGGAGGACAAGCATCACCTGGAGAACCTGGACCAGCTGGACCACCTGGAAACCCTGGAGCACCTGGACAGCCTGGAGCACCTGGACAACCCGGAGCACCTGCACAATCTCAGGAAGCTGGCCCTGCACCACCAGGCCCACCAGGTAATTTTATTATTTTTTGAGGAACTAGATAATCATAGGTAAAATTTTTTTAAATATAGGAAAAAACTACTTTATTTATATTCATTTATTTCTAGGAGACGCTGGAGCTCCTGGTCAACCTGGAAATCCTGGCCCAGCTGGACAACCTGGAGGCCCTGGAACACCCGGACCAAAAGGACCACCTGGCCCACCTGGATCGCCAGGAAACGATGGTGCCCCTGGACAACCTGGAACCCCCGGATCACCAGGAGGTGCAGGAGAGAAGGGTATCTGTCCAAAATATTGCGCAATCGACGGTGGAGTCTTCTTCGAAGATGGCACTCGACGACGTTAAATGTTTCCCAGATGCAAGAATTTTCAGTTATCAACGTTGCTTTTCTACTCTTCCAAAGTTACGTGCCTAAAATATGCTGAAAATTTAAACAAAATTTTACTGCCATCTTCATTACTTTAATTAATATATTGTTCAATCATAAATGCTTTCTCTATTAAAATCTTATAAATGAGAATTATATAATATTTTTTATAAGTAATAATAGATTGATTTTTATTGCTAAAGAAAAAAATTTAAAACATTTAATTGATATGTATTAATTTTAAACGTGTATTAATGAGTATTGTTAAAAAAAGACAATATGTTGAAACCTTATGATTTTTAAAAAATTTGAATTTTAATCTCAAGTTTGTATTTTTTTTTTTAAATTTTTTATTGTACTTCATGCCATAGTATAAGCGAAGGATTAATAACTGACGCAATATAAAGTGGCAGTTATCAGATCTGTTAAAAGCAGTTTAATATTCTTTAAAAATATTGAATTAAACAATGGATAACTAATTTGAGTTCGGTTTTATTTAATAAATATTGTTACGGGGGATTATATTTTTGCACTGGCTTTTCTTTCAAATAATATTTTTCAAAATGGACTCATTTATTTTTATAAAATTATTTCTTAATAACAGCAAGCTAAAGCTTCTACGGAAGAAGGGTGAACATGCTTTAAGAGTGCTGTTGTGAAAAGCGTTTGTATATTTTTTCACTATTAAGACAGTACCTGGTACCAAATTTTTATAAAATTTTTAAAGTACCAAGGTGCGCAATTAAGAATCTGAAATAAAATTCAGGTACCATTGATTTTAAAAAAAATTAATTTTTCCAAAATACAATGTATTTTTAACCTCCCATGTAAATTTTTTCCCTATAAAGACAATACCTGGTACCAAATATTTATAAAATTTTTAAAGTACCAAGGTGCGCAATTAAGAATCTGAAATAAAATTCAGGTACCATTGATTTTAAAAAAATTTAATTTTTCCAAAATACAATGTATTTTTTAACCTCCCATGTAAATTTTTTCCCTATAAAGACAGTACCTGGTACCAAATATTTATAAAATTTTTAAAGTACCAAGGTGCGCAATTAAGAATCTGAAATAAAATTCAGGTACCATTGATTTTAAAAAAATTTAATTTTTCCAAAATACAGTGTATTTTTTAACCTCCCATGTATATTTTTTCCCTATAAAGACAGTACCTGGTACCAAATATTTATAAAATTTTTAAAGTACCAAGGTGCGCAATTAAGAATCTGAAATAAAATTCAGGTACCATTGATTTTAAAAAAAATTAATTTTTCCAAAATACAGTGTATTTTTTAACCTCCCATGTAAATTTTTTCCCTATAAAGACAGTACCTGGTACCAAATATTTATAAAATTTTTAAAGTACCAAGGTGCGCAATTAAGAATCTGAAATAAAATTCAGGTACCATTGATTTAAAAAAAATTTAATTTTTCCAAAATACAGTGTATTTTTTAACCTCCCATGTAAATTTTTTCCCTATAAAGACAGTACCTGGTACCAAATATTTATAAAATTTTTAAAGTACCAAGGTGCGCAATTAAGAATCTGAAATAAAATTCAGGTACCATTGATTTTAAAAAAATTTAATTTTTCCAAAATACAATGTATTTTTTAACCTCCCATGTAAATTTTTTCCCTATAAAGACAGTACCTGGTACCAAATATTTATAAAATTTTTAAAGTACCAAGGTGCGCAATTAAGAATCTGAAATAAAATTCAGGTACCATTGATTTTGAAAAAAATTAATTTTTCCAAAATACAGTGTATTTTTTAACCTCCCATGTAAATTTTTTCCCTATAAAGTCAGTACCTGGTACCAAATATTTATAAAATTTTTAAAGTACCAAGGTGCGCAATTAAGAATCTGAAATAAAATTCAGGTACCATTGATTTTAAAAAAATTTAATTTTTCCAAAATACAATGTATTTTTTAACCTCCCATGTAAATTTTTTCCCTATAAAGACAGTACCTGGTACCAAATATTTATAAAATTTTTAAAGTACCAAGGTGCGCAATTAAGAATCTGAAATAAAATTCAGGTACCATTGATTTTAAAAAAATTTAATTTTTCCAAAATACAATGTATTTTTTAACCTCCCATGTAAATTTTTTCCCTATAAAGACAGTACCTGGTACCAAATATTTATAAAATTTTTAAAGTACCAAGGTGCGCAATTAAGAATCTGAAATAAAATTCAGGTACCATTGATTTTGAAAAAAATTAATTTTTCCAAAATACAGTGTATTTTTTAACCTCCCATGTATATTTTTTCACTATTAAGACAGTACCTGGTACCAAATATTTATAAAATTTTTAAAGTACCAAGGTGCGCAATTAAGAATCTGAAATAAAATTCAGGTACCATTGATTTTAAAAAAATTTAATTTTTCCAAAATACAGTGTATTTTTTAACCTCCCATGTAAATTTTTTCCCTATTAAGACAGTACCTGGTACCAAATATTTATAAAATTTTTAAAGTACCAAGGTGCGCAATTAAGAATCTGAAATAAAATTCAGGTACCATTGATTTTAAAAAAATTTAATTTTTCCAAAATACAGTGTATTTTTTAACCTCCCATGTAAATTTTTTCCCTATAAAGACAGTACCTGGTACCAAATATTTATAAAATTTTTAAAGTACCAAGGTGCGCAATTAAGAATCTGAAATAAAATTCAGGTACCATTGATTTTAAAAAAATTTAATTTTTCCAAAATACAATGTATTTTTTAACCTCCCATGTAAATTTTTTCCCTATAAAGACAGTACCTGGTACCAAATATTTATAAAATTTTTAAAGTACCAAGGTGCGCAATTAAGAATCTGAAATAAAATTCAGGTACCATTGATTTTAAAAAAATTTAATTTTTCCAAAATACAGTGTATTTTTTAACCTCCCATGTATATTTTTTCCCTATAAAGACAGTACCTGGTACCAAATATTTATAAAATTTTTTAAAGTACCAAGGTGCGCAATTAAGAATCTGAAATAAAATTCAGGTACCATTGATTTTAAAAAAATTTAATTTTTCCAAAATACAGTGTATTTTTTAACCTCCCATGTATATTTTTTCCCTATAAAGACAGTACCTGGTACCAAATATTTATAAAATTTTTAAAGTACCAAGGTGCGCAATTAAGAATCTGAAATAAAATTCAGGTACCATTGATTTTAAAAAAATTTAATTTTTCCAAAATACAGTGTATTTTTTAACCTCCCATGTAAATTTTTTCCCTATAAAGACAGTACCTGGTACCAAATATTTATAAAATTTTTAAAGTACCAAGGTGCGCAATTAAGAATCTGAAATAAAATTCAGGTACCATTGATTTTAAAAAAATTTAATTTTTCCAAAATACAGTGTATTTTTTAACCTCCCATGTAAATTTTTTCCCTATAAAGACAGTACCTGGTACCAAATATTTATAAAATTTTTAAAGTACCAAGGTGCGCAATTAAGAATCTGAAATAAAATTCAGGTACCATTGATTTTAAAAAAATTTAATTTTTCCAAAATACAGTGTATTTTTTAACCTCCCATGTATATTTTTTCCCCTATAAAGACAGTACCTGGTACCAAATATTTATAAAATTTTTAAAGTACCAAGGTGCGCAATTAAGAATCTGAAATAAAATTCAGGTACCATTGATTTTAAAAAAATTTAATTTTTCCAAAATACAGTGTATTTTTTAACCTCCCATGTAAATTTTTTCACTATAAAGACAGTACCTGGTACCAAATATTTATAAAATTTTTAAAGTACCAAGGTGCGCAATTAAGAATCTGAAATAAAATTCAGGTACCATTGATTTTAAAAAAATTTAATTTTTCCAAAATACAGTGTATTTTTTAACCTCCCATGTAAATTTTTTCCCTATAAAGACAGTACCTGGTACCAAATATTTATAAAATTTTTAAAGTACCAAGGTGCGCAATTAAGAATCTGAAATAAAATTCAGGTACCATTGATTTTAAAAAAATTTAATTTTTCCAAAATACAGTGTATTTTTTAACCACCCATGTATTTTTTTCCCTATAAAGACTGTACCTGGTACCAAATATTTATAAAATTTTTAAAGTACCAAGGTGCGCAATTAAGAATCTGAAATAAAATTCAGGTACCATTGGTTTAAAAAATTTAATTTTTCCAAAATACAGTG
Organism: Meloidogyne graminicola; assembly: GCA_036172905.1. Lineage (NCBI taxonomy): Eukaryota > Metazoa > Nematoda > Chromadorea > Rhabditida > Meloidogynidae > Meloidogyne > Meloidogyne graminicola. Next base: position 2,671,339 of record JARPZY010000002.1, read on the forward strand.
TATTTTTTAACCTCCCATGTATATTTTTTCCCTATAAAGACAGTACCTGGTACCAAATATTTATAAAATTTTTAAAGTACCAAGGTGCGCAATTAAGAATCTGAAATAAAATTCAGGTACCATTGATTTTAAAAAAATTTAATTTTTCCAAAATACAATGTATTTTTTAACCTCCCATGTATATTTTTTCCCTATAAAGACAGTACCTGGTACCAAATATTTATAAAATTTTTAAAGTACCAAGGTGCGCAATTAAGAATCTGAAATAAAATTCAGGTACCATTGATTTTAAAAAAATTTAATTTTTCCAAAATACAGTGTATTTTTTAACCTCCCATGTATATTTTTTCCTTATAAAGACAGTACCTGGTACCAAATATTTATAAAATTTTTAAAGTACCAAGGTGCGCAATTAAGAATCTGAAATAAAATTCAGGTACCATTGATTTTAAAAAAATTTAATTTTTCCAAAATACAGTGTATTTTTTAACCTCCCATGTAAATTTTTCCCCTATAAAGACAGTACCTGGTACCAAATATTTATAAAATTTTTAAAGTACCAAGGTGCGCAATTAAGAATCTGAAATAAAATTCAGGTACCATTGATTTTAAAAAAATTTAATTTTTCCAAAATACAATGTATTTTTTAACCTCCCATGTAAATTTTTCCCCTATAAAGACAGTACCTGGTACCAAATATTTATAAAATTTTTAAAGTACCAAGGTGCGCAATTAAGAATCTGGAAGTAAATTCAGGTACCATTGATTTTAAAAAAATTTAATTTTTCCAAAATACAGTGTATTTTTTAACCTCCCATGTATATTTTTTCCCTATAAAGACAGTACCTGGTACCAAATATTTATAAAATTTTTAAAGTACCAAGGTGCGCAATTAAGAATCTGAAATAAAATTCAGGTTAGGAAACAATTAGAATTGGGAAAACTCAAACTCAATTTTACAAAATTTTTAAATAATCTGAAACGTCCAAAAATGCAATAAAATTGAGTTTGGTTTCAGACCAGTAGAGTCGCAGCAGCGACTATCCAAAAATTGGCAGCGTGACTGCCTGTATCCGTGAAGAATGACTGAAGTGAGGGTTTATATAGGGGTAGTATAACAGTTGTAACAGTTATAACAGTTATAACACTTGCATCAATTATTGTAATTGTAAAACATATAACTACAATTACAACTGTTGTAATCTCAATTTACAAGTGTTGTAATTGTAATTTTCTGATTAATGTAATTGTAATTACTGTAAAAGGGTGTTACGAAGTTTCTGGCAATGAGCTTCCATTGGCTTTGGTGGTATCAAACATCACTTATTTCAATCAACATGTTTTTGAGATCGATGGCCATTGAATCAAGGATCTGTATATCCATTTATCAATCTCTTCATTCAAATTAATCAATGTCTACACTGTTACAACAGAAGGATGGAAGAATTAAAATTGAAAAATATTGATTAATCCATCTATAGATACCACTAAAAAACTTCATAAACCACCAAAGCCAATGGACGAACGTAGCCGGAAACCACGTAACATGTATCCGGGCATTTATTAGAGTCTGGAAGGGGGTCATTTGAGTCTCGGAAAAGGGTCATTTGAGTGAGAGAGAGAGAGAGAGAGAGAAGGAGGAGAGAGAGAGAGAGAGAAGGGAAAGGAGAGAGAGAAGGGAAGAGAAGCAAGAAGGGGAGGGAGTATAAGGCTAAAGGAAGAGAAGGGGGGTGTAAGGAAAAAAGAGTTAAAAGGGGGGGTGGGGGTGTAAAAGTATAAGCTTATTTACATTTAAATATAGAAGTTAAGTGACATAAGGACAGGCATTTACTAGGTATTTGGTTTTAACTATTGATGGCCATAGAGTGAATTATCTGTAGCCATAGGTTTACGTAGGTATAAGAACACACACATATAGAAGAAGAAGGGGGAAGAAGAAGAAAAGGGACAGGAGGGAGAGTGGGAAGAAGAAGAAAAGGGACAGGAGGGAGAGTGGGAAGGAGGAGGAGAGAGAGAGAGAGAAGGAGGAGAGACAGTAGAAGGTAAAGGTATTGATTAATCCAATTATAGATACCACTAAAAAACTTCATAAACCACCAAAGCCAATGGACGAACGTAGCCGGAAACCACGTAACATGTATCCGGGCATTTATTAGAGTCTGGAAGGGGGTCATTTGAGTCTCGGAAAAGGGTCATTTGAGTGAGAGAGAGAGAGAGAGAGAGAAGGAGGAGAGAGAGAGAGAGAGAAGGGAAAGGAGAGAGAGAAGGGAAGAGAAGCAAGAAGGGGAGGGAGTATAAGGCTAAAGGAAGAGAAGGGGGGTGTAAGGAAAAAAGAGTTAAAAGGGGGGGTGGGGGTGTAAAAGTATAAGCTTATTTACATTTAAATATAGAAGTTAAGTGACATAAGGACAGGCATTTACTAGGTATTTGGTTTTAACTATTGATGGCCATAGAGTGAATTATCTGTAGCCATAGGTTTACGTAGGTATAAGAACACACACATATAGAAGAAGAAGGGGGAAGAAGAAGAAAAGGGACAGGAGGGAGAGTGGGAAGAAGAAGAAAAGGGACAGGAGGGAGAGTGGGAAGAAGAAGAAAAGGGACAGGAGGGAGAGTGGGAAGGAGGAGGAGAGAGAGAAGGAGGAGAGAGAGTAGAAGGTAAAGGTATTGATTAATCCAATTATAGATACCACTAAAAAACTTCATAAACCACCAAAGCCAATGGACGAACGTAGCCGGAAACCACGTAACATGTATCCGGGCATTTATTAGAGTCTGGAAGGGGGTCATTTGAGTCTCGGAAAAGGGTCATTTGAGTGAGAGAGAGAGAGAGAGAGAGAAGGAGGAGAGAGAGAGAGAGAGAAGGGAAAGGAGAGAGAGAAGGGAAGAGAAGCAAGAAGGGGAGGGAGTATAAGGCTAAAGGAAGAGAAGGGGGGTGTAAGGAAAAAAGAGTTAAAAGGGGGGTGGGGGTGTAAAAGTATAAGCTTATTTACATTTAAATATAGAAGTTAAGTGACATAAGGACAGGCATTTACTAGGTATTTGGTTTTAACTATTGATGGCCATAGAGTGAATTATCTGTAGCCATAGGTTTACGTAGGTATAAGAACACACACATATAGAAGAAGAAGGGGGAAGAAGAAGAAAAGGGACAGGAGGGAGAGTGGGAAGAAGAAGAAAAGGGACAGGAGGGAGAGTGGGAAGGAGGAGGAGAGAGAGAGAGAGAAGGAGGAGAGACAGTAGAAGGTAAAGGTATTGATTAATCCAATTATAGATACCACTAAAAAACTTCATAAACCACCAAAGCCAATGGACGAACGTAGCCGGAAACCACGTAACATGTATCCGGGCATTTATTAGAGTCTGGAAGGGGGTCATTTGAGTCTCGGAAAAGGGTCATTTGAGTGAGAGAGAGAGAGAGAGAGAGAAGGAGGAGAGAGAGAGAGAGAGAAGGGAAAGGAGAGAGAGAAGGGAAGAGAAGCAAGAAGGGGAGGGAGTATAAGGCTAAAGGAAGAGAAGGGGGGTGTAAGGAAAAAAGAGTTAAAAGGGGGGGTGGGGGTGTAAAAGTATAAGCTTATTTACATTTAAATATAGAAGTTAAGTGACATAAGGACAGGCATTTACTAGGTATTTGGTTTTAACTATTGATGGCCATAGAGTGAATTATCTGTAGCCATAGGTTTACGTAGGTATAAGAACACACACATATAGAAGAAGAAGGGGGAAGAAGAAGAAAAGGGACAGGAGGGAGAGTGGGAAGAAGAAGAAAAGGGACAGGAGGGAGAGTGGGAAGGAGGAGGAGAGAGAGAGAGAGAAGGAGGAGAGACAGTAGAAGGTAAAGGTATTGATTAATCCAATTATAGATACCACTAAAAAACTTCATAAACCACCAAAGCCAATGGACGAACGTAGCCGGAAACCACGTAACATGTATCCGGGCATTTATTAGAGTCTGGAAGGGGGTCATTTGAGTCTCGGAAAAGGGTCATTTGAGTGAGAGAGAGAGAGAGAGAGAGAGAAGGAGGAGAGAGAGAGAGAGAGAAGGGAAAGGAGAGAGAGAAGGGAAGAGAAGCAAGAAGGGGAGGGAGTATAAGGCTAAAGGAAGAGAAGGGGGGTGTAAGGAAAAAAGAGTTAAAAGGGGGGGTGGGGGTGTAAAAGTATAAGCTTATTTACATTTAAATATAGAAGTTAAGTGACATAAGGACAGGCATTTACTAGGTATTTGGTTTTAACTATTGATGGCCATAGAGTGAATTATCTGTAGCCATAGGTTTACGTAGGTATAAGAACACACACATATAGAAGAAGAAGGGGGAAGAAGAAGAAAAGGGACAGGAGGGAGAGTGGGAAGAAGAAGAAAAGGGACAGGAGGGAGAGTGGGAAGGAGGAGGAGAGAGAGAGAGAGAAGGAGGAGAGACAGTAGAAGGTAAAGGTATTGATTAATCCAATTATAGATACCACTAAAAAACTTCATAAACCACCAAAGCCAATGGACGAACGTAGCCGGAAACCACGTAACATGTATCCGGGCATTTATTAGAGTCTGGAAGGGGGTCATTTGAGTCTCGGAAAAGGGTCATTTGAGTGAGAGAGAGAGAGAGAGAGAGAAGGAGGAGAGAGAGAGAGAGAGAAGGGAAAGGAGAGAGAGAAGGGAAGAGAAGCAAGAAGGGGAGGGAGTATAAGGCTAAAGGAAGAGAAGGGGGGTGTAAGGAAAAAAGAGTTAAAAGGGGGGTGGGGGTGTAAAAGTATAAGCTTATTTACATTTAAATATAGAAGTTAAGTGACATAAGGACAGGCATTTACTAGGTATTTGGTTTTAACTATTGATGGCCATAGAGTGAATTATCTGTAGCCATAGGTTTACGTAGGTATAAGAACACACACATATAGAAGAAGAAGGGGGAAGAAGAAGAAAAGGGACAGGAGGGAGAGTGGGAAGAAGAAGAAAAGGGACAGGAGGGAGAGTGGGAAGGAGGAGGAGAGAGAGAGAGAGAAGGAGGAGAGACAGTAGAAGGTAAAGGTATTGATTAATCCAATTATAGATACCACTAAAAAACTTCATAAACCACCAAAGCCAATGGACGAACGTAGCCGGAAACCACGTAACATGTATCCGGGCATTTATTAGAGTCTGGAAGGGGGTCATTTGAGTCTCGGAAAAGGGTCATTTGAGTGAGAGAGAGAGAGAGAGAGAGAAGGAGGAGAGAGAGAGAGAGAGAAGGGAAAGGAGAGAGAGAAGGGAAGAGAAGCAAGAAGGGGAGGGAGTATAAGGCTAAAGGAAGAGAAGGGGGTGTAAGGAAAAAAGAGTTAAAAGGGGGGGTGGGGGTGTAAAAGTATAAGCTTATTTACATTTAAATATAGAAGTTAAGTGACATAAGGACAGGCATTTACTAGGTATTTGGTTTTAACTATTGATGGCCATAGAGTGAATTATCTGTAGCCATAGGTTTACGTAGGTATAAGAACACACACATATAGAAGAAGAAGGGGGAAGAAGAAGAAAAGGGACAGGAGGGAGAGTGGGAAGAAGAAGAAAAGGGACAGGAGGGAGAGTGGGAAGGAGGAGGAGAGAGAGAGAGAGAAGGAGGAGAGACAGTAGAAGGTAAAGGTATTGATTAATCCAATTATAGATACCACTAAAAAACTTCATAAACCACCAAAGCCAATGGACGAACGTAGCCGGAAACCACGTAACATGTATCCGGGCATTTATTAGAGTCTGGAAGGGGGTCATTTGAGTCTCGGAAAAGGGTCATTTGAGTGAGAGAGAGAGAGAGAGAGAGAAGGAGGAGAGAGAGAGAGAGAGAAGGGAAAGGAGAGAGAGAAGGGAAGAGAAGCAAGAAGGGGAGGGAGTATAAGGCTAAAGGAAGAGAAGGGGGTGTAAGGAAAAAAGAGTTAAAAGGGGGGGTGGGGGTGTAAAAGTATAAGCTTATTTACATTTAAATATAGAAGTTAAGTGACATAAGGACAGGCATTTACTAGGTATTTGGTTTTAACTATTGATGGCCATAGAGTGAATTATCTGTAGCCATAGGTTTACGTAGGTATAAGAACACACACATATAGAAGAAGAAGGGGGAAGAAGAAGAAAAGGGACAGGAGGGAGAGTGGGAAGAAGAAGAAAAGGGACAGGAGGGAGAGTGGGAAGGAGGAGGAGAGAGAGAGAGAGAAGGAGGAGAGACAGTAGAAGGTAAAGGTATTGATTAATCCAATTATAGATACCACTAAAAAACTTCATAAACCACCAAAGCCAATGGACGAACGTAGCCGGAAACCACGTAACATGTATCCGGGCATTTATTAGAGTCTGGAAGGGGGTCATTTGAGTCTCGGAAAAGGGTCATTTGAGTGAGAGAGAGAGAGAGAGAGAGAAGGAGGAGAGAGAGAGAGAGAGAAGGGAAAGGAGAGAGAGAAGGGAAGAGAAGCAAGAAGGGGAGGGAGTATAAGGCTAAAGGAAGAGAAGGGGGGTGTAAGGAAAAAAGAGTTAAAAGGGGGGGTGGGGGTGTAAAAGTATAAGCTTATTTACATTTAAATATAGAAGTTAAGTGACATAAGGACAGGCATTTACTAGGTATTTGGTTTTAACTATTGATGGCCATAGAGTGAATTATCTGTAGCCATAGGTTTACGTAGGTATAAGAACACACACATATAGAAGAAGAAGGGGGAAGAAGAAGAAAAGGGACAGGAGGGAGAGTGGGAAGAAGAAGAAAAGGGACAGGAGGGAGAGTGGGAAGGAGGAGGAGAGAGAGAGAGAGAAGGAGGAGAGACAGTAGAAGGTAAAGGTATTGATTAATCCAATTATAGATACCACTAAAAAACTTCATAAACACCAAAGCCAATGGACGAACGTAGCCGGAAACCACGTAACATGTATCCGGGCATTTATTAGAGTCTGGAAGGGGGTCATTTGAGTCTCGGAAAAGGGTCATTTGAGTGAGAGAGAGAGAGAGAGAGAGAAGGAGGAGAGAGAGAGAGAGAGAAGGGAAAGGAGAGAGAGAAGGGAAGAGAAGCAAGAAGGGGAGGGAGTATAAGGCTAAAGGAAGAGAAGGGGGGTGTAAGGAAAAAAGAGTTAAAAGGGGGGGTGGGGGTGTAAAAGTATAAGCTTATTTACATTTAAATATAGAAGTTAAGTGACATAAGGACAGGCATTTACTAGGTATTTGGTTTTAACTATTGATGGCCATAGAGTGAATTATCTGTAGCCATAGGTTTACGTAGGTATAAGAACACACACATATAGAAGAAGAAGGGGGAAGAAGAAGAAAAGGGACAGGAGGGAGAGTGGGAAGAAGAAGAAAAGGGACAGGAGGGAGAGTGGGAAGGAGGAGGAGAGAGAGAGAGAGAAGGAGGAGAGACAGTAGAAGGTAAAGGTATTGATTAATCCAATTATAGATACCACTAAAAAACTTCATAAACCACCAAAGCCAATGGACGAACGTAGCCGGAAACCACGTAACATGTATCCGGGCATTTATTAGAGTCTGGAAGGGGGTCATTTGAGTCTCGGAAAAAGGGTCATTTGAGTGAGAGAGAGAGAGAGAGAGAGAAGGAGAAAGGAGAGAGAGGGAAGAGAAGCAAGAAGGGGAGGGAGTATATAGGCTAAAGGAAGAGAAGGGGGTGTAAGGAAAAAAGAGTTAAAAAGGGGGGGGTGGGGGTGTAAAAGTATAAGCTTATTTACATTTAAATATAATAGAAGTTAGTGACATAAGGACAGGCATTTACTAGGTATTTGGTTTTAACTATTGATGGCCATAGAGTGAATTATCTGTAGCCATAGGTTTACGTAGGTATAAGAACACACACATATAGAAGAAGAAGGGGGAAGAAGAAGAAAAGGGACAAGGGACAGGAGGGAGAGTGGGAAGAAGAAGAAAAGGGACAGGAGGAGGGAGAGTGGGAAGGAGGAGGAGAGAGAGAGAGAGAAGGAGGAGAGACAGTAGAAGGTAAAGGTATTGATTAATCCAATTATAGATACCACTAAAAAACTTCATAAACCACCAAAGCCAATGGACGAACGTAGCCGGAAACCACGTAACATGTATCCGGGCATTTATTAGAGTCTGGAAGGGGGTCATTTGAGTCTCGGAAAAGGGTCATTTGAGTGAGAGAGAGAGAGAGAGAGAGAAGGAGGAGAGAGAGAGAGAGAGAGAAGGGAAAGGAGAGAGAGAAGGGAAGAGAAGCAAGAAGGGGAGGGAGTATAAGGCTAAAGGAAGAGAAGAAGGGGGGTGTAAGGAAAAAAGAGTTAAAAGGGGGGTGGTGGGGGTTAAAAAGTATAAGCTTATTTACATTTAAATATAGAAGTTAAGTGACATAAGGACAGGCATTTACTAGGTATTTGGTTTTAACTATTGATGGCCATAGAGTGAATTATCTGTAGCCATAGGTTTACGTAGGTATAAGAACACACACATATAGAAGAAGAAGGGGGAAGAAGAAGAAAGGGACAGGAGGGAGAGTGGGAGAAGAAGAAAAGGGACAGGAGGGAGAGTGGGAAGGAGGAGGAGAGAGAGAGAGAGAGAAGGAGGAGAGACAGTAGAAGGTAAAGGTATTGATTAATCCAATTATAGATACCACTAAAATAGTCATAAACCACCAAAGCCAATGGACGAACGTAGCCGGAAACCACGTAACATGTATCCGGGCATTTATTAGAGTCTGGAAGGGGGTCATTTGAGTCTCGGAAAAGGGTCATTTGAGTGAGAGAGAGAGAGAGAGAGAGAAGGAGGAGAGAGAGAGAGAGAGAAGGGAAAGGAGAGAGAGAAGGGAAGAGAAGCAAGAAGGGGAGGGAGTATAAGGCTAAAGGAAGAGAAGGGGGTGTAAGGAAAAAAGAGTTAAAAGGGGGGGGTGGGGGTGTAAAAGTATAAGCTTATTTACATTTAAATATAGAAGTTAAGTGACATAAGGACAGGCATTTACTAGGTATTGGTTTTAACTATTGATGGCCATAGAGTGAATTATCTGTAGCCATAGGTTTACGTAGGTATAAGAACACACACATATAGAAGAAGAAGGGGGAAGAAGAGAAAAAGGGACAGGAGGGAGAGTGGGAAGAGAAGAAAAGGGACAGGAGGGAGAGTGGAAGGAGGAGGAGAGAGAGAGAGAGAAGGAGGAGAGACAGTAGAAGGTAAAGGTATTGATTAATCCAATTATAGATACCACTAAAAAAACTTCATAAACCACACCAAAAGCCAATGGACGAACGTAGCCGGAAAACCACGTAACATGTATCCGGGCATTTATTAGAGTCTGGAAGGGGGTCATTTGAGTCTCGGAAAAGGGTCATTTGAGTGAGAGAGAGAGAGAGAGAGAGAAGGAGGAGAGAGAGAGAGAGAGAGGAGAGGGGAAAGGAGAGAGAGAAGGAAGAGAAGCAGAAGGGGAGGGAGTATAAGGCTAAAGGAAGAGAAGGGGGTGTAAGGAAAAAAGAGTTTAAAAGGGGGGGTGGGGGTGTAAAAGTATAAAGCTTATTTACATTTAAATATAGAAGTTAAGTGACATAAGGACAGGCATTTACTAGGTATTTGGTTTTAACTATTGATGGCCATAGAGTGAATTATCTGTAGCCATAGGTTTACGTAGGTATAAGAACACACACATATAGAAGAAGAAGGGGGAAGAAGAAGAAGAAAAGGGACAGGAGGGAGAGTGGGAAGAAGAAGAAACGGGACAGGAGGGAGAGAGTGAAGGAGGAGGGAGAGAGAGAGAGAGAAAGAGAGAGAAGGAGGAGAGACAGTAGAAGGTAAAAGGTATTGATTAATCCAATTATAGATACCACTAAAAAACTTCATAAACACCAAAGCCAATGGGACGAACGTAGCCGGAAACCACGTAACATGTATCCGGGGCATTTATTAGAGTCTGGAAGGGGGTCATTTGAGTCTCGGAAAGGTCATTTGAGTGAGAGAGAGAGAGAGAGAGAGAAGGAGGAGAGAGAGAGAGAGAGAAGGGAAAGGAGAGAGAGAAGGGAAGAGAAGCAAGAAGGGGAGGGAGTATAAGGCTAAAGGAAGAGAAGGGGGTGTAAGGAAAAAAGAGTTAAAAGGGGGGGTGGGGGTGTAAAAGTATAAGCTTATTTACATTTAAATATAGAAGTTAAGTGACATAAGGACAGGCATTTACTAGGTATTTGGTTTTACTATTGATGGCCATAGAGTGAATTATCTGTAGCCATAGGTTACGTAGGTATAAGAACACACACATATAGAGAAGAAGGGGGAAGAAGAAGAAAGGGACAGAGGGGAGAGTGGGAAGAAGAAGAAAAGGGACAGGAGGGAGTGGGAAGGAGGAGGAGAGAGAGAGAGAGAGGAGGAGGAGAGACAGTAGAAGGTAAAGGTATTGATTAATCCAATTATAGATACCACTAAAAAACTTCATAAACCACCAAAGCCAATGGACGAACGTAGCCGGAAACCACGTAACATGTATCCGGGCATTTATTAGAGTCTGGAAGGGGGTCATTTGAGTCTCGGAAAAGGGTCATTTGAGTGAGAGAGAGAGAGAGAGAGAGAAGGTGTGGAGAGAGAGAGTGAGAAGGGAAAGAGAGAGAGAAGGGAAGAGAAGCAAGAAGGGGAGGGAGTATAAGGCTAAAAGAAGAGAAGGGGGGTAAGGGGAAAAAAGAGTTAAAAGGGGGTGGGGTGTAAAAGTATAAGCTTATTTACATTTAAATATAGAAGTTAAGTGACATAAGGGACAGGCATTTACTAGGTATTTGGTTTAACTATTGATGGCCATAGAGTGAAATTATCTGTAGCCATAGGTTTACGTAGGTATAAGAACACACACATATAGAAGAAGAAGGGGAAGAAGAAGAAAAGGGACAGGAGGGAGAGTGGAAGAAGAAGAAAAAGGGACAGGAGGGAGAGTGGGAAGGAGGAGGAGAGCAGAGAGAGATGAGAGAGAGAAGGAGGAGAGACAGTAGAAGGTAAGGTATTGATTAATCCAATTATAGATACCACTAAAAAACTTCATAAACCACCAAGCCAATGGACGAACGTAGCCGAAACCACGTAACATGTATCCGGGCTTTATTAGAGTCTGGAAGGGGGTCATTTGAGTCTCGGAAAGGGTCATTTGAGTGAGAGAGAGAGAGAGAGAGAGAAGGAGGAGAGAGAGAGAGAAGAAGGGAAAGGAGAGAGAGAAGGAAAGAGAAGCAAGAAGGGAGGGAGTATAAGGCTAAAGGAAGAGAAGGGGGTGTAAGGAAAAAAGAGTTAAAAGGGGGGGTGGGGGTGTAAAGTATAAGCTTATTTACATTTAAATATAGAAGTTAAGTGACATAAGGACAGGCATTACTAGGTATTTGGTTTTAACTATTGATGGCCATAGAGTGAATTATCTGTAGCCATAGGTTTACGTAGGTATAAGAACACACACATATAGAGGAAGAAGGGGAGAAGAAGAAGAAAAGGGACAGGAGGGAGAGTGGGAAGAAGAAGAAAAAGGGACAGGAGGGAGAGTGGAAGGAGGAGGAGAGAGAGAGAGAGAAGGAGGAGAGACAGTAGAAGAAAGGTAAGGTTATTGATTAATCCAATTATAGATACCACTAAAAAACTTCATAAACCACCAAGCCAATGGACGAACGTAGCCGGAAACCACGTAACATGTATCCGGGCATTTATATTAGAGTCGGAAGGGGGTCATTTGAGTCTCGGAAAAGGGTCATTGAGTGAGAGAGAGAGAGAGAGAGAGAAGGAAGGAGAGAGAGAGAGAGAGAAGGGAAAGGAGAGTGAGAAGGGAAGAGAAGCAAGAAGGGGAGGGAGTATAGGCTAAAGAAGAGAAGGGGGGTGTAAGGAAAAAAGAGTTAAAAGGGGGGGTGGGGTGTAAAAGTTATAAGCTTATTTACATTTAAATATAGAAGTAAGTGACATAAGGACAGGCATTTACTAGGTATTTGGTTTTAACTATTGATGGCCATAGAGTGAATTATCTGTAGCCATAGGTTTACGTAGGTATAAGAACACACACATATAGAAGAAGAAGGGGGAAGAAGAAGAAAAGGGACAGGAGGGAGAGTGGGAAGAAGAAGAAAAAGGGACAGGAGGGAGAGTGGGAAGGAGGAGGAGAGAGAGAGAGACAGAGAAGGAGGAGAGACAGTAGAAGGTAAAGGTATTGATTAATCCAATTATAGATACCACTAAAAAACTTCATAAACACCAAAGCCAAATGGACGAACGTAGCCGGAACCACGTGAACATGTATCGGGCCGAGCATTTATTAGAGTCTGGAAGGGGGTCATTTGAGTCTCGGAAAAGGGTCATTTGAGTGAGAGAGAGAGAGGAGAGAGAAGGAGGAATAGAGAGAGAGAAGCGAAAGGAGATGAATAAGGGAAAGGAGAGAGAGAAGGGAAGAGAAGCAAGAGGGAGGGAGTATCAGGCTAAGGAAGAGAAGGGGTGTAAGGAAAAAAGAGTTAAAGGGGGGGGGGTGTGGGGGTGTAAAGTATAAGCTTATTTACATTAAATATAGAAGTTAAGTGACTAAGGGACAGGCATTACTTAGGTATTTGGTTTTAAACTATTGATGGCCATAGAGTGAATTATCTGTAGCCATAGGAAGGTTTACGTAGGTATAAGAAGACACACACATATAGAAGAGACAGGGGGAAGAAGAAGAAAAGGGACAGGAGGGAGAGTGGGAAGAAGAAGAAAATGACAGGAGGGAGAAGTGGGAAGGTGGATGAGAGAGAGAGAGAGGAGTAGAGAGGAGGAGAGACAGTAGAAGGTAAAGGTATTGATTAATCCAATTATAGATCACCACTAAAAAACTTCATA
>JARPZY010000003.1:0-20793 GCA_036172905.1 Meloidogyne graminicola
CCTTCTTGCTTCTCTTCCCTTCTCTCTCTCCTTTCCCTTCTCTCTCTCTCTCTCTCCTCCTTCTCTCTCTCTCTCTCTCTCTCACTCAAATGACCCTTTTCCGAGACTCAAATGACCCCCTTCCAGACTCTAATAAATGCCCGGATACATGTTACGTGGTTTCCGGCTACGTTCGTCCATTGGCTTTGGTGGTTTATGAAGTTTTTTAGTGGTATCTATAATTGGATTAATCAATACCTTTACCTTCTACTGTCTCTCCTCCTTCTCTCTCTCTCTCTCTCTCTCTCTCCTCCTCCTTCCCACTCTCCCTCCTGTCCCTTTTCTTCTTCTTCCCACTCTCCCTCCTGTCCCTTTTCTTCTTCTTCCCCCTTCTTCTTCTATATGTGTGTGTTCTTATACCTACGTAAACCTATGGCTACAGATAATTCACTCTATGGCCATCAATAGTTAAAACCAAATACCTAGTAAATGCCTGTCCTTATGTCACTTAACTTCTATATTTAAATGTAAATAAGCTTATACTTTTACACCCCCACCCCCCCTTTTAACTCTTTTTTCCTTACACCCCCCTTCTCTTCCTTTAGCCTTATACTCCCTCCCCTTCTTGCTTCTCTTCCCTTCTCTCTCTCCTTTCCCTTCTCTCTCTCTCTCTCTCCTCCTTCTCTCTCTCTCTCTCTCTCTCACTCAAATGACCCTTTTCCGAGACTCAAATGACCCCCTTCCAGACTCTAATAAATGCCCGGATACATGTTACGTGGTTTCCGGCTACGTTCGTCCATTGGCTTTGGTGGTTTATGAAGTTTTTTAGTGGTATCTATAATTGGATTAATCAATACCTTTACCTTCTACTGTCTCTCCTCCTTCTCTCTCTCTCTCTCTCTCTCTCTCTCCTCCTCCTTCCCACTCTCCCTCCTGTCCCTTTTCTTCTTCTTCCCCCTTCTTCTTCTATATGTGTGTGTTCTTATACCTACGTAAACCTATTGCTACAGATAATTCACTCTATGGCCATGAATAGTTAAAACCAAATACCTAGTAAATGCCTGTCCTTATGTCACTTAACTTCTATATTTAAATGTAAATAAGCTTATACTTTTACACCCCCACCCCCCCTTTTAACTCTTTTTTCCTTACACCCCCCTTCTCTTCCTTTAGCCTTATACTCCCTCCCCTTCTTGCTTCTCTTCCCTTCTCTCTCTCTCTCTCTCCTCCTTCTCTCTCTCTCCTCCTTCTCTCTCTCTCTCTCTCTCTCACTCAAATGACCCTTTTCCGAGACTCAAATGACCCCCTTCCAGACTCTAATAAATGCCCGGATACATGTTACGTGGTTTCCGGCTACGTTCGTCCATTGGCTTTGGTGGTTTATGAAGTTTTTTAGTGGTATCTATAATTGGATTAATCAATACCTTTACCTTCTACTGTCTCTCCTCCTTCTCTCTCTCTCTCTCTCTCTCTCTCCTCCTCCTTCCCACTCTCCCTCCTGTCCCTTTTCTTCTTCTTCCCACTCTCCCTCCTGTCCCTTTTCTTCTTCTTCCCCCTTCTTCTTCTATATGTGTGTGTTCTTATACCTACGTAAACCTATGGCTACAGATAATTCACTCTATGGCCATCAATAGTTAAAACCAAATACCTAGTAAATGCCTGTCCTTATGTCACTTAACTTCTATATTTAAATGTAAATAAGCTTATACTTTTACACCCCCACCCCCCCTTTTAACTCTTTTTTCCTTACACCCCCCTTCTCTTCCTTTAGCCTTATACTCCCTCCCCTTCTTGCTTCTCTTCCCTTCTCTCTCTCCTTTCCCTTCTCTCTCTCTCTCTCTCTCTCCTCCTTCTCTCTCTCTCTCTCTCTCTCACTCAAATGACCCTTTTCCGAGACTCAAATGACCCCCTTCCAGACTCTAATAAATGCCCGGATACATGTTACGTGGTTTCCGGCTACGTTCGTCCATTGGCTTTGGTGGTTTATGAAGTTTTTTAGTGGTATCTATAATTGGATTAATCAATACCTTTACCTTCTACTCTCTCTCCTCCTTCTCTCTCTCCTCCTTCTCTCTCTCTCTCTCTCTCTCTCTCTCTCTCTCCTCCTCCTTCCCACTCTCCCTCCTGTCCCTTTTCTTCTTCTTCCCACTCTCCCTCCTGTCCCTTTTCTTCTTCTTCCCCCTTCTTCTTCTATATGTGTGTGTTCTTATACCTACGTAAACCTATGGCTACAGATAATTCACTCTATGGCCATCAATAGTTAAAACCAAATACCTAGTAAATGCCTGTCCTTATGTCACTTAACTTCTATATTTAAATGTAAATAAGCTTATACTTTTACACCCCCACCCCCCCTTTTAACTCTTTTTTCCTTACACCCCCCTTCTCTTCCTTTAGCCTTATACTCCCTCCCCTTCTTGCTTCTCTTCCCTTCTCTCTCTCCTTTCCCTTCTCTCTCTCTCTCTCTCCTCCTTCTCTCTCTCTCTCTCTCTCTCACTCAAATGACCCTTTTCCGAGACTCAAATGACCCCCTTCCAGACTCTAATAAATGCCCGGATACATGTTACGTGGTTTCCGGCTACGTTCGTCCATTGGCTTTGGTGGTTTATGAAGTTTTTTAGTGGTATCTATAATTGGATTAATCAATACCTTTACCTTCTACTCTCTCTCCTCCTTCTCTCTCTCCTTTCCCTTCTCTCTCTCTCTCTCTCTCTCTCCTCCTCCTTCCCACTCTCCCTCCTGTCCCTTTTCTTCTTCTTCCCACTCTCCCTCCTGTCCCTTTTCTTCTTCTTCCCCCTTCTTCTTCTATATGTGTGTGTTCTTATACCTACGTAAACCTATGGCTACAGATAATTCACTCTATGGCCATCAATAGTTAAAACCAAATACCTAGTAAATGCCTGTCCTTATGTCACTTAACTTCTATATTTAAATGTAAATAAGCTTATACTTTTACACCCCCACCCCCCCTTTTAACTCTTTTTTCCTTACACCCCCCTTCTCTTCCTTTAGCCTTATACTCCCTCACCTTCTTGCTTCTCTTCCCTTCTCTCTCTCCTTTCCCTTCTCTCTCTCTCTCACTCAAATGACCCTTTTCCGAGACTCAAATGACCCCCTTCCAGACTCTAATAAATGCCCGGATACATGTTACGTGGTTTCCGGCTACGTTCGTCCATTGGCTTTAGTGGTATATGTAGTTCTTTAGTGGTATCTATAATTGGAGTAATCGATATTTTTCAATTTTAATTCTTCCATCCTTCTGTTGTAACCTGTAGACATTGATTGATTTGAATGAAGAGATTGATAAATGGATATGCAGATCCTTGATTCAATGGCCATCGATCTCAAAAACATGTTGATTGAAATAAGTGATGTTTGATACCACCAAAGCCAATGGACGCTCATTGCCAGAAACTTCGTAACACCCTTTTACAGTAATTACAATTACATTAATCAGAAAATTACAATTACAACAGTTGTAAATTGAGATTACAACAGTTGTAATTGTAGTTATATGTTTTACAATTACAATAATTGATGCAAGTGTTATAACTGTTATAACTGTTACAACTGTTCTACTACCCCTATATAAACCCTCACTTCAGTCATTCTTCACGGATACAGACAGTCACGCTGCCAATTTTTGGATAGTCGCTGCTGCGACTCTACTGGTCTGAAACCAAACTCAATTTTATTGCATTTTTGGACGTTTCAGATTATTTAAAAATTTTGTAAAATTGAGTTTGAGTTTTCCCAATTCTAATTGTTTCCTAACCTGAATTTTATTTCAGATTCTTAATTGCGCACCTTGGTACTTTAAAAATTTTATAAATATTTGGTACCAGGTACTGTCTTTATAGGGAAAAAATATACATGGGAGGTTAAAAAATACACTGTATTTTGGAAAAATTAAATTTTTTTAAAATCAATGGTACCTGAATTTTATTTCAGATTCTTAATTGCGCACCTTGGTACTTTAAAAATTTTATAAACATTTGGTACCAGGTACTGTCTTTATAAGGAAAAAATATACATGGGAGGTTAAAAAATACATTGTGTTTTGGAAAAATTAAATTTTTTTAAAATCAATGGTACCTGAATTTTATTTCAGATTCTTAATTGCGGTCCTTGGTACTTTAAAAATTTTATAAATATTTGGTACCAGGTACTGTCTTTATAGGGGAAAAATTTACATGGGAGGTTAAAAAATACATTGTATTTTGGAAAAATTAAATTTTTTTAAAATCAATGGTACCTGAATTTTATTTCAGATTCTTAATTGCGCACCTTGGTACTTTAAAAATTTTATAAACATTTGGTACCAGGTACTGTCTTTATAAGGAAAAAATATACATGGGAGGTTAAAAAATACATTGTGTTTTGGAAAAATTAAATTTTTTTAAAATCAATGGTACCTGAATTTTATTTCAGATTCTTAATTGCGCACCTTGGTACTTTAAAAATTTTATAAACATTTGGTACCAGGTACTGTCTTTATAAGGAAAAAATATACATGGGAGGTTAAAAAATACATTGTGTTTTGGAAAAATTAAATTTTTTTAAAATCAATGGTACCTGAATTTTATTTCAGATTCTTAATTGCGCACCTTGGTACTTTAAAAATTTTATAAACATTTGGTACCAGGTACTGTCTTTATAAGGAAAAAATATACATGGGAGGTTAAAAAATACACTGTATTTTGGAAAAATTAAATTTTTTTAAAATCAATGGTACCTGAATTTTATTTCAGATTCTTAATTGCGCACCTTGGTACTTTAAAAATTTTATAAACATTTGGTACCAGGTACTGTCTTTATAAGGAAAAAATATACATGGGAGGTTAAAAAATACATTGTGTTTTGGAAAAATTAAATTTTTTTAAAATCAATGGTACCTGAATTTTATTTCAGATTCTTAATTGCGCACCTTGGTACTTTAAAAATTTTATAAACATTTGGTACCAGGTACTGTCTTTATAAGGAAAAAATATACATGGGTGGTTAAAAAATACACTGTATTTTGGAAAAATTAAATTTTTTTAAAATCAATGGTACCTGAATTTTAGTTCAGATTCTTAATTGCGCACCTTGGTACTTTAAAAATTTTATAAATATTTGGTACCAGGTACTGTCTTTATAAGGAAGAAATATACATGGGAGGTTAAAAAATACACTGTATTTTGGAAAAATTAATTTTTTTTAAAATAAATGGTACCTGAATTTTATTTCAGATTCTTAATTGCGCACCTTGGTACTTTAAAAATTTTATAAATATTTGGTACCAGGTACTGTCTTTATAAGGAAGAAATATACATGGGAGGTTAAAAAATACACTGTATTTTGGAAAAATTAAATTTTTTTAAAATCAATGATACCTGAATTTTATTTCAGATTCTTAATTGCGCACCTTGGTACTTTAAAAATTTTATAAATATTTGGTACCAGGTACTGTCTTTACAGGGGAAAAATTTACAAGGGAGGTTAAAAAATACACTGTATTTTGGAAAAATTAAATTTTTTTAAAATCAATGGTACCTGAATTGTATTTCAGATTCTTAATTGCGCACCTTGGTACTTTAAAAATTTTATAAATATTTGGTACAAGGTACTGTCTTTATAGGGAAAAAATATACATGGGAGGTTAAAAAATACACTGTATTTTGGAAAAATTAAATTTTTTTAAAATCAATGGTACCTGAATTGTATTTCAGATTCTTAATTGCGCACCTTGGTACTTTAAAAATTTTATAAATATTTGGTACCAGGTACTGTCTTTATAAGGAAGAAATATACATGGGTGGTTAAAAAATACACTGTATTTTGGAAAAATTAAATTTTTTTAAAATCAATGGTACCTGAATTTTAGTTCAGATTCTTAATTGCGCACCTTGGTACTTTAAAAATTTTATAAATATTTGGTACCAGGTACTGTCTTTATAGGGGAAAAATTTACATGGGAGGTTAAAAAATACATTGTGTTTTGGAAAAATTAAATTTTTTTAAAATCAATGGTACCTGAATTTTATTTCAGATTCTTAATTGCGCACCTTGGTACTTTAAAAATTTTATAAATATTTGGTACCAGGTACTGTCTTAATAGTGAAAAAATATACATGGGAGGTTAAAAAATACATTGTATTTTGGAAAAATTAAATTTTTTTAAAATCAATGGTACCTGAATTTTAGTTCAGATTCTTAATTGCGCACCTTGGTACTTTAAAAATTTTATAAATATTTGGTACCAGGTACTGTCTTTATAGGGGAAAAATTTACATGGGAGGTTAAAAAATACATTGTGTTTTGGAAAAATTAAATTTTTTTAAAATCAATGGTACCTGAATTTTATTTCAGATTCTTAATTGCGCACCTTGGTACTTTAAAAATTTTATAAATATTTGGTACCAGGTACTGTCTTAATAGTGAAAAAATATACATGGGAGGTTAAAAAATACATTGTATTTTGGAAAAATTAAATTTTTTTTAAATCAATGGTACCTGAATTTTATTTCAGATTCTTAATTGCGCACCTTGGTACTTTAAAAATTTTATAAATATTTGGTACCAGGTACTGTCTTAATAATGAAAAAATATACATGGGAGGTTAAAAAATACATTGTATTTTGGAAAAATTAAATTTTTTTAAAATCAATGGTACCTGAATTTTATTTCAGATTCTTAATTGCGCACCTTGGTACTTTAAAAATTTTATAAATATTTGGTACCAGGTACTGTCTTAATAGTGAAAAAATATACATGGGAGGTTAAAAAATACATTGTATTTTGGAAAAATTAAATTTTTTTAAAATCAATGGTACCTGAATTTTATTTCAGATTCTTAATTGCGCACCTTGGTACTTTAAAAATTTTATAAATATTTGGTACCAGGTACTGTCTTAATAGTGAAAAAATATACATGGGAGGTTAAAAAATACATTGTATTTTGGAAAAATTAAATTTTTTTAAAATCAATGGTACCTGAATTTTATTTCAGATTCCTAATTGCGCACCTTGGTACTTTAAAAATTTTATAAACATTTGGTACCAGGTACTGTCTTTATAAGGAAAAAATATACATGGGAGGTTAAAAAATACACTGTATTTTGGAAAAATTAAATTTTTTTAAAATCAATGGTACCTGAATTTTATTTCAGATTCTTAATTGCGCACCTTGGTACTTTAAAAATTTTATAAACATTTGGTACCAGGTACTGTCTTTATAAGGAAAAAATATACATGGGAGGTTAAAAAATACATTGTGTTTTGGAAAAATTAAATTTTTTTAAAATCAATGGTACCTGAATTTTATTTCAGATTCTTAATTGCGCACCTTGGTACTTTAAAAATTTTATAAACATTTGGTACCAGGTACTGTCTTTATAAGGAAAAAATATACATGGGAGGTTAAAAAATACACTGTATTTTGGAAAAATTAAATTTTTTTAAAATCAATGGTACCTGAATTTTATTTCAGATTCTTAATTGCGCACCTTGGTACTTTAAAAATTTTATAAATATTTGGTACCAGGTACTGTCTTTACAGGGGAAAAATTTACAAGGGAGGTTAAAAAATACACTGTATTTTGGAAAAATTAAATTTTTTTAAAATCAATGATACCTGAATTTTATTTCAGATTCTTAATTGCGCACCTTGGTACTTTAAAAATTTTATAAATATTTGGTACCAGGTACTGTCTTTACAGGGGAAAAATTTACAAGGGAGGTTAAAAAATACACTGTATTTTGGAAAAATTAAATTTTTTTAAAATCAATGGTACCTGAATTGTATTTCAGATTCTTAATTGCGCACCTTGGTACTTTAAAAATTTTATAAATATTTGGTACAAGGTACTGTCTTTATAGGGAAAAAATATACATGGGAGGTTAAAAAATACACTGTATTTTGGAAAAATTAAATTTTTTTAAAATCAATGGTACCTGAATTTTATTTCAGATTCTTAATTGCGCACCTTGGTACTTTAAAAATTTTATAAATATTTGGTACCAGGTACTGTCTTAATAGTGAAAAAATATACATGGGAGGTTAAAAAATACATTGTATTTTGGAAAAATTAAATTTTTTTAAAATCAATGGTACCTGAATTTTATTTCAGATTCTTAATTGCGCACCTTGGTACTTTAAAAATTTTATAAATATTTGGTACCAGGTACTGTCTTAATAATGAAAAAATATACATGGGAGGTTAAAAAATACATTGTATTTTGGAAAAATTAAATTTTTTTAAAATCAATGGTACCTGAATTTTATTTCAGATTCTTAATTGCGCACCTTGGTACTTTAAAAATTTTATAAATATTTGGTACCAGGTACTGTCTTAATAGTGAAAAAATATACATGGGAGGTTAAAAAATACATTGTATTTTGGAAAAATTAAATTTTTTTAAAATCAATGGTACCTGAATTTTATTTCAGATTCTTAATTGCGCACCTTGGTACTTTAAAAATTTTATAAATATTTGGTACCAGGTACTGTCTTAATAGTGAAAAAATATACATGGGAGGTTAAAAAATACATTGTATTTTGGAAAAATTAAATTTTTTTAAAATCAATGGTACCTGAATTTTATTTCAGATTCCTAATTGCGCACCTTGGTACTTTAAAAATTTTATAAACATTTGGTACCAGGTACTGTCTTTATAAGGAAAAAATATACATGGGAGGTTAAAAAATACACTGTATTTTGGAAAAATTAAATTTTTTTAAAATCAATGGTACCTGAATTTTATTTCAGATTCTTAATTGCGCACCTTGGTACTTTAAAAATTTTATAAACATTTGGTACCAGGTACTGTCTTTATAAGGAAAAAATATACATGGGAGGTTAAAAAATACATTGTGTTTTGGAAAAATTAAATTTTTTTAAAATCAATGGTACCTGAATTTTATTTCAGATTCTTAATTGCGCACCTTGGTACTTTAAAAATTTTATAAACATTTGGTACCAGGTACTGTCTTTATAAGGAAAAAATATACATGGGAGGTTAAAAAATACATTGTGTTTTGGAAAAATTAAATTTTTTTAAAATCAATGGTACCTGAATTTTATTTCAGATTCTTAATTGCGCACCTTGGTACTTTAAAAATTTTATAAACATTTGGTACCAGGTACTGTCTTTATAAGGAAAAAATATACATGGGAGGTTAAAAAATACACTGTATTTTGGAAAAATTAAATTTTTTTAAAATCAATGGTACCTCAATTTTATTTCAGATTCTTAATTGCGCACCTTGGTACTTTAAAAATTTTATAAACATTTGGTATTTTGTTCAAAAATCGATGACTAAAAAAGAAAGAAAAAATTAGACAAAAAAGGTTGTTTAAATGCGCTTTTGAACCTTCACCTGAAGCTGTTTTTTTTTTAATTTTTTTTATTAAAATGATTATTTTTTAGATAATTATCAAACAAAAATTATTTTGTTAATTAGACATGGACTATTCCAGCGATTTCATGGATTTTACCGAAATGCTGAGAGTTATTGTAGTAAATAAAAATGAAAGGAGATTAATCGATGAATTTATCGAAATGCATGAGGAAACAAGGCTTTGTGATCTAAACGACAAAGCCTTCAAAATTCTAAATATGTCCCATGCCTCACCAGGTTAACAAGGTTAAAATTATTAATATTTAAGGTTCAAAAATTAATAAAAAATTTGCATTAAAAAGCATCCTTTGAATTTAGGGCTTCTTAAACCTGGAAAAGAATTTATTGGGATCCCAAAAAAATAGACCTAATCCTGGCACCCGCCCACCTCGGCATGTTTTACTGGGCCATGTGCGCCATTTCAATCAAACACAAGAGAATTATGCTTATGGATTCTCTTAATAAAGGAAAAACTACGGAAGAAAAAAAACAATTCCTAATGTTAATAAAGTAAAATCAACGCAGACACAATTCCCTTAATAAAACTTATAAAATTATAGGGAAATGGTTTGCGCAATTTTTGAGCAATCCAAAATAAACCTAAATGAAGAAAATTGGGTACTGTTGAAAATCTTAATGTTCCCCAACAGTTAAATGGCGATGACTGTTGCGTCTTTGCCATGCTTTTTGCTAAATATGTATTAGACCAAAAACAAATGGATTTTACGCAAAAAGAAATTGGAAATTATCGGATCAAATATGCGAGGAATTAATAAAAATTTAATAAAATTTTGTTTATTTTAATTTAATAAATAAAAATTTACATGCATGCTTTCATCCCAATTACTATATCCAAAGTCACAAAATAACTCATTATAACCATTATTTGCTTAGCATAGCAGCAATCACAGCCATGGAGTATTTTGAAGTGTCTGAATTTGAAGTGGCTTTTCATTTGAAGCCGTTGCACATCATTTTACACCAGAATTCGTCTGACAATGAAAAGAAATGGGTCATCAGCGAGCTTATGGACTCTTGTTTTATGTAAAAAGACAACTAAAAAAGCAGCAAGTTTGCCGCATTTGGTGTTTACCAGATATCAAGTGCATGGCACAATTAGCAAAAGATGGGAAACCTATTATTGGCACCCAAATCAATCGAGATAATATTGGCCCCAACATTTCTGATGAAGTGTCATTGTGCAATGACCATCATTGACATAAGGCTAAAAAAAATAATTTTACTGGACAGCTTGAATTCTGGCAAAGCACACCGAAAAACTAGAATTCTTAAACAGAATTTTGTAAGTTTAAAATTTAAACAATTTAAGTTTTCATGTGCAAAATAATGAGTGTCGATAAATTTTTTGTGGTTTCTTTGGGCCACAGCGTTAGAATAAATTTTTAAATTTAATACAGAAATCTAAAATCCTTATTGACTTAAATATTTTCACAATGCTAACAATATGAAAACTAATATTTTAAAAATTGCAGAAATATGATATTTGAAATTTACAGCCAAGCAAATTATGATATTGGGGCGAAAAAGGATTGGAAGGTGGAAGAAATATTTAATATTCCCACCCAGCCTAATGGATATGATTGCGGCATATACGCCCTGTTATATGCCAAATTTTACCTTGACAGAAAAAAACATGACTTCAAATGTACAGAAATTAACAATTATAGGCGATAATTCGTCGAGGAGTTAATAAATATTTAATAATTCCATTGTGATGTCATTGATGCCTACTTTGACCTGTTATGTAAAACTGAAAAGGTCAAATATGTACCTACATATGCCCTACTAAGTTTTACAACCAGAAGATTATCCCAAAAAATGGCATTGGGAATTTTGCAAATACTGAAATGGTACTGATCCCCGTCCGTATAAACAAGAACCATTGGGCTTATCGCCCAAAATCCGCACAAAACAATTACAATAATGGATAACATTAACTTTGGACCTCGCATATTAATTCCAGGGTATTAAGCATAAAGCAATGTTAAATCATTAAATTTAGGGAAGAGAAAATTACCTTGAAATAAAAGGCTTATTGTCTTTAGAAGATGAACAATTTGTGATTCTAGAAGTCATAGATGAATATCTGCGAGATATTTGCCTAAACGTTCCTTGGGCTGAACGTATATCTGGTTATGAAATAACCGGATTTAAAGAAAGAAAAAAATTAAACAAAAATTGGAAAAAAATATATTGGGATCCCAAAAATATCGAATTGATCCTGGTTCCGGCCCATATAAACACATTTCATTGGGCCATGTGCGCAACCTCAATAAAAAAATAAAAAAATTATTATTATGGACTCCTTTAATAAAAAGAACACTAGTGAAGAAAAGAAGAAATTTTTAATGATAATAAAGTAAAATAATTCACTTATTAAAATTTATAAATTACAGAGAAATGATTTGTACGATTTTTGCACAATCTAATATTGACCTAAATAAAGAAACTAAACGTTCCACAACAGTTGAATGGCGTAGACTGTGGAGTCTTCGCCATGCTGTTTGCCAAACACATATTAGAAGAAACACAAATGACCTTTACCCAAAAAGATATTGGAAAATATAGAAGAGAAATATGCGAGCAATTAATAGAAATTTAATATAAGTTTGTTAATTTTAAATTTATAAAAAAAACTTACATGCTAAAGTCCATCGACATATTCTAGATTCTTCACGAACACCACCATATTACATGGAAATTATAAAATTATTTTAAAATTTAAAACCTTCCGGAAAGAATAAAATAAACTCCGAAGAATTATCCTTTCCAGAAGGTGAAAAATAAATTTTACCGTATAAAGATCCTGAGCTAGTTTTTGTTTAAAAATTGCCAAATACATAGGCCATTTATTCATCCAGAAGGAACTAAATTTTAAAATTATTTTTAAAATAAAAATTAATTTTCAAAAACAAATTATAGTCTACATTCTTTTTCTTCCTATTAAATTAGATTTTGACCTTTACATTGAATCTATCAATTCAAATTCTCGAACAAGACATTCACAAACTTTCAGTTTAAATTTTTAAATTTTTTTTTCTTAAAAGAATAGAAGCCTAAAATTATAGTCCTATTAAATATATTTGTTGATTTTAGTAATAGATAAATGAAAACTCAAAAATCGATGCGGAAAAAAATGTAAAAAGTAAAGAAAAATCAAATTTGTTCCATTTCGCAATAAATATCTAATAACTTTTCACCAAATCTTTTCTATCCAATTAGTCGCAGCAAAGTAATCGCAAATGCCTTTGACATCCTTTATTCTGACTCTAACTGTTAATTATCATTCGCGATTACTCGGTCTACGATCAATTGGGCTGTTATGGGAAAATTAAATTTAAACTTCACTCAAGGAATAATTTAATTAGTCGGGATTAGCTAATCAACTCTTTTTATATAATAAACAATAACTAAAAGATACTACTGAAAGTTTGTGAGGTCTCTTAGCTTTTTATTTATTCACAAAAATAAAAAATAATTATTAAAACATGTAACCCACCAAAAAATCAAGAAAGCTTCTTAGTTGACCAAATGGAAGAGCAGTGCAGAATTCTTCAATACCCAAAATCCATCTTTATTAATGCCAACATATTCCGAATTTGGGCAAGCAATTGGGTTGGTAAAAAAATTTCCACCTCGTGTCTGTTGACCGGTAAGAAGACCAATTCGGCTTCGATCAAGCTGATTAAACTGCTGACAAAAACGTAGCCTTGAAGGCATTGGCAAGCTTCGGTTCCATATGGAACCAATAAATCCAAACTAAAAGTAGAAAATGCATTGTTGGGGAGGTTGAACTTGGATAAGATTTAAGAAAAATGGTTATTTTGTATAAAAACCTGGTGAATCACTTTCCATATGAGGAGTGCCATTAATTCGGCGCATATTATCAGGAAGTGAAGCTGGTAACGGCAAATTAAGAGAATTTCCAATAAGATTGACACAAAAGTCCACTGGCATGTGTAGAGTATCCAATAACGCCGACAACATATTACATGTAAATTATAAAATTATTTTAAAATTTAAAACCTTCTGGAAAGAATAAAACAAAATCCGAAGAACAATATTCTTTCCAGAAGGAGAAAAATAAATTTTACCGCATAAAGAACCTTAGTGTGGCAAGATTCAATCTCCATTCTCCTTTGTGCCAATTCTAAAGAGCAGAAATGGCATTGTTGGTGTTTGAGTTTAAGGAAAATTTTAAAAATTTTTTCTAAGAAATAAAAACCTGTTAAACACCTCCACACATGGGGAGTTTGTTAATTACTTGTAGAAATCCCATAGGTGGACATCAGACTTGATGTCACTTCAAGTTGTTGAATCACAAAATTGGGATACCTCCATAAAATTGCATCTGATCTTTCATAGTAAGTATCCAGTATTTGGCACAGACTACAAGAAGTGTAGCTGGTAACGGGAAACTGAGAAGAGAATTTCGAATCAACTTCATAGCTATTAAGAATTTCAAGTTTCCATCCTTATTTACACAAGACAATTTCCACATCTAAAGCCTGCACCAATAATGTTAATAAATGAATAGAGTTAAATAAAAAAAATTAACATTTGTAGCAGTTAAAACAATTGGATAAGATTAGCTAAAATTAATTGATAAGTCTATACATAGAACGTATATGTACAGGTGTCTCGACTTTCCGTCAATGGACTTTCCGTCAATGGACCTTCCGTCAATACTTTCCGTCAATGGACTTTCCGTCAATGAACGAATATTTTTAAAATATCTGTGTCCAGACATTTCGGTAAACCGGCCAAGAAACGACATTTCAGTCTCGACATTTCGGACATGACATTTTGGTACAGCTATTGCCATAGATAAATCTGATCATAACTTTTAAGCTGAAGAGGATTGAAGTATAATTAGGGATAATCTGGTAATCCATAGGCTCCCAAAACAAGAAAATGTTAAATACCTCTTATTGATTGAAATTTCTCACTTAGTCCTATTTCTAATTTAAATAATTGTACCAAAATGTATTTTTTAATGCATGGAAAAATACGTATTATTGTATATTAGAACCGTTTTAGTGTTTTAAGTTTTTTAAAATATTCGTTTATTGACGGAAAGTTCGTTGACAGAAAGTCTATTGACGGAAGGTCCATTGACGGAAAGTCCATTGACGGAAAGTCGGGGAGCCTATGTACATACTTTTATTAGTTTAATAAAGAAAAAATCAATAAAGAGAAACATTGCGTCTAGTTTATCTTGCAACGTTGAATAAAGAAAGAGAAATATCAAAATCTTAAAAAGTTATAAAAGGATCAAAATCAAGAAAGTTACAAAAAGTCAGAAAAAGGAAATTTATCCACCTTTTTGTGAGAGAAATAATTAGGAATATGGAATACGAGAAATCAAAGTTTTCCAAATCTTAATATTATTATGGATTGATATTTGACCCATTACAGTTTCACCTTGTTCAAATCTTTTAAAATTAAGTGACAATATCTTCAGTTTTCTATTTTTCCATTAAAATTTGAATAATTATTTTTTAGTATTATTTATTATATTAATTTATTATTTAACATTACATATCTAGTCTTTCTAAAATATGTGTGTTCTTATTCACTATTTCAAAATTTCTCTAAAATTTCAAAAAGTGCAGGAATTGTCGTTATTTTCAGTTTCACAAAATTCTATAAATTTGTAAGAAAACACAGTACTCCCTAGATTTTCTATTTTTAAATTCTTAAAATTTTTAATAAATGCTTCTGCATTCTCCTGATTTTCATATTCTTAAAATTCAAATTTTTCAGAAAATACAGTAATCCCAAGACAATATTTCTGAAATGTTGAAAATTCCCATTGAATTTTATGGGTCCACCCCTAAACATCAACTACCCCTGAACATCAACACTAACATCAACTCGCAAAAAGACTTCTATGTGTCCCTGTTTTAATATTTCTTCGTTTTAAAGTCCATGGTCAAGTTTGTTTTAGGTTGTACATTAATCTATGCCCTTAAAAACAGCATTTAGTTGAGGTTCCGGATCAGTTGTTCAGGGGTGCTTAGAAATCGTGACCATAGCCATTGATTCCCCTATACATTGATCACGTAAATATTGGTTCCTATAGAGCTGTAATTTTATGCATTGGAACCCTTAAGATCAGCTACCTTAGATTGATGCCTCTAGACATAGATTAGCTATAAAACACTTCATTAGAAGCTGTTTGACTTATCACTAACCAGCAGACATACTCATGATACAATGGTCACATTGATTTTTATTGTTTTACCCATATATTTTGGAAAAAATTAAATTTTTTTTTAAGTGAATGTTAACTTAATTTTATTTCAGATACTTATTTGCGCACGATAGCACTTTAGAAATTTTATAAACATTTGATACCAGGTACTGCCTTAATGTCAGACAGGGTTCTTTATACACTTCGGAGTATTCTAAAATCATACAAAATTAAATTTTTATTCTTTTTTAATACTTCAAAGAAAACCCGTTAGAAGGCATAATAATAAGAAAACAATTAATTATTGTCATTACTATTACATAATGTTAATTATAATTCAGTTGTATAATTTTTTACATAAAAAAGCACAAAAAATCTGAATAACAGGATTCTCTTCTTTCAACATTATGTAACTTATATTATGTATTAAAACATACTTTAACGCGTTTAAAAAAGACTAGTTATGTATATACTTGAGAAAATTAGCTAAAAAATGCTAAAATACATATGAAGATATTTGATACGTAAAAAATCTAAATACAAAGGTCAAGCCACTCAAAAGGTAAAAAACGGGGTAAACAATGGTCATTAAAATCCTTGTTGCTAATTTTTTTAATGTTTCAAATTTATAATCGTTATAGCGTAATCCTTACAATTAGCAACAGCTTATTTACTTTATAAATGAGGTAAACTCTGGGCAACTATAAAATTAATAGAGAGATACATGTTTTGGTTTGATCATTGGCACTACCAAATTTTTCACTCGGGTGGAATATTGCTACTTTTCTTAGTTCATTTCATGTGGTTTTTATTCTCGCCACTTAGTTAGATCTATCCGTGCAATCCCCCCACATTGCTCCATTAGTCCGCCAGATTGTGGCAACATAAACGCATGAACAGGAACCTGCGATATTCTATCGCCGTTATCGCAAAGAATCCGTGCCATACTAAATATAAAATTTAACATTCTTTAGGAAATTACTTGCCTTGTCCTTTTAATCTCTTCCAGTTGTGCTGAAGTAAAAATGCCAGGATTCTCAAAATAAAACCTAAAAAATACTAATTCTTTAACTTAATTTACACATAATTTATCCCAATAAAATCTAATGGATCGTTTTAACCTTCATTATGGATATGTACAATTTTATGATTAATAACCAACCTGTCACCATCTCTTGTTCGCTTAAACTGATCGCCTATTATACATGCTAATGTTGGTCCTACTAATCCTCCGATAACTGAATCCTCGAGCATTCCTCCCACATAAAGATCCAAATCATCTGTTTTAAATAATATTTTGTTCTATAGAATATATATTCACTTATATTAATCGGTGTAGGAAATTAACATAATGAAACTTAAAATCAACCATTTGCTTCTAACATCAAATATTTATTAACTAAACAAACCAGGAGAAGTGTAAATAGCAGCAAGTGTCTTACGCAAATTTTCATCTGAAACCTGTGCGTTCAAAAGATCAAAAGATCCAATATGTTCCATCCCACAAAACTGACTAAATACATAAATTATTAGTAGGTGTTAAACTATTTTCTTACCGCCATTTATTATAGGATGGTATCCCATGATCTCGGCCTCGCATTATATTTAGTGATCCCAAATCGGTACTAATAAAAAAAAATGTATTTCGAGCGGTTGAGTAATTTCAATTCCATAAATGCAACAACTTACGAGCCGAACATTCTTTCCGTAATAGAAGGCGTCATTCCGTGAGGTTTCTTTAACGGTCTGAAAAGGTCATTCAGTTTACGAATTTTAAATTTGTAAAAGTAATTTCATTAGGTTTATAAATAACAACATAGATATCCTAATGAAACTAACGTGTTCCATAGTCCTCGTAATATTGGATCAATGCCTCCTTCAAAAAGAATTTTCTGCGACTTAAAAATGCCTGAAAAATATATATGCGAATCTATAATGAGAATATTTAAGATACCATCTCCAAAAATAAATGATCCTTGAACAATAGGCTGTCCATTTTCGGACAATCTCGGATACTGCTCCTGCAATGTAAATTTATTTAATTCAGATTAACCCAAATATTCACAACTTTATTGCGAAGCTTGAAAGTATTCAAAAAATGTAAATAACTCACCAAGATCATTCCGTGACCAAATCTATATGCAGAAGTAGTAAATTCATTTGAAACACTCGGATCCACCTGTGGATCGTACCCTCTTAAATAAAATAATGTCGGAGATATTGAAAATAAAGAAAACATACCGATAAGGACCAATCAGTCTCTCGAAAGAGCTTCCTAATATACGAGGCAAAAACTCATGATACAATATTACTTGAATTTGAGCACCAACAATCTTACGAGCTTCTTGGAACAAACGATCTCTGTACAATTTAAATAAGACAATTGAAACTTATTCTACGCTTATCGTACTGAATCATACATTATGATATAAATGATTATAATTCTATGATATTATCCTATACATTAACACGATTCACATAGGTAAACATTTTTCTTGTGTTATTAATTTGCACTCACTTTTGTATTCGAAAGTACAAAAGTATGGAAAGTTAATAACACAGGTATTTTCGCACTTACCCACTCCAAGCCGAATTCAGGTTTTGTAATGCTCTCACAATACGATTATGTTCTCTTGCAAATAATATATGCATTGAAGAAAGGCCCAAAAACTTAATAAATCCTTATAATAGATGTAAAAAATCAAATAACGGCTTATAGCTTAAATATATTATAATTCAAATACAAAACATTGCGTATCCTAATAGCAATTTCCTACCAAATTAGCACGGATATCACCAGCAGAAAAGGATGCAGCACAACTGCTTAAACTAGTGCACCGACTTTCATCGAATGGTAAGACCAGAAGATTGTTGAAAGACGACATTTTTAGCATTCCTTTTAAATATATCAATATTTAAAAAATATTAGAATTAATTTTTGATTGATTAAAAAATAAGTTTTAGACCTTATTAATATTAAAAATAACCTGTGCGACCGTCTCGAAATTTTTGCCTGGAATAGGAATGTGAAATAATAGTTTAATTTCTCACAAGTCTCTATTAGAAGACCCATAAATTTGTGAACCATCTACAAAAGCTGTGTTTTCATTCAACTGCTCTCTCGGCCTACTCGGATTTCCTGTTCCACAAACAGGTACTGATCTTGAAATCTTCAAACAGCCTTTTTGCCTGAATGCATCATTTGTATCCTTTGTAAAAAATTAAGTATGAATATGTTTGTAAGCTTACTTTGCTTGATATTGTAACAGGAATACATTTGCTTGGAATTACATCACTAAAAAAATAATTGAGAGAAATATGTATTTAATTTATTATTTTTTCTAGATTTTCTATAATTACCATGTGCCGCAGTTCGCAGTGGGATGGAGCGTCTAAGAAAAATTAATTTGAAATAATCAAGTTTTTGCTTACAGTTCGAGCCATATCATGCGAAATAAATTGACCCCATTGCATAACAAGCTATTAAAAATAAAAATAATTGTATTATTACTCTGATAAGCTATTAGTTTTCTTCATAAGGTTTTCTAAAGTTCGATTATAAAATGATATTTTAAATAGATGAATATGTACTGAATTCAATTGCTCATGCGAATTCATTTGCGAGCTGGCTAAAAGTAGACGCGATGCTTCTCGAGGGGTAGGTCTACGAATATTTGAGGCTAAAATTTTAAAAGAATTTTAAAATTAAAGCATTTTTATCACTTACAAACTGGTTCAGAAAAACCATCTTCGTATTGAGCGGGTAGATGCCTATATAGGAACTAGTGAAGATCTATCTTAATTTTCAATTAATAAACCTGAGATATGCTCGAAATGATGCACCAAGCAGTGGACGTTTCAGATTATTACAAGAACCTACAACGCTTGTGTAAAATATAAATAATATATTTCAAAAATACCATCCATGCTTCGATAAGCGAGGTGAAAGCACAGTAAGCGAGAACATTCAGGCAAAGTCAGCTAAATCACCAAGAATTTAAAATTTATAATCAATGAGAGTAAATCAAGAATTGTATAAGTTAACCTCTGGAACGCAGCCAGAAGAAACAGCCCTAGTAATGTCATCCAAAGAAAGTGTTTGCCTGGAAGAAACATCCTCAATTGTTTGCAACAGTCCAGAGCTTGTCAACTGCTCCGCAGCACTTTCAGGGTTCTCAGCTATTTGTGCACAAGAACCACCATTTCCAGCCTTTTTAAATCGGGATCATTTATATTATAATTAACCCTGACCTTTCCTCTCTGAACAGCCCCTTGATTTTGGACTGGCTGCTTTAATGAATGTTCTCTAGATGAGCTGGTTTGTGATTTAGGCTGAATACGTGGAGGCGGATGAGGTAATGCCAACTGTGGAGTATGAGAACGTCGACAACTGGCGCAAGCAATCTTAAACGTAACTTATACAATGTTTTGGAATGGAAAATGACCTGACAGTTATCATTCATCCATTCCATATTAGATCTACACTCACCAATAGAAGCCCAGAAGCGACACCATTCTTAAATATGTGTCTATAATCCCCCAAGATTATGGACTAAAAAATAAATATTTAACTAGTACTTACCGTGTTGATCGCAGCAACCATCAGAATTACATTTAAAGTTTCTAGTTTTTGGAGCACTTAACTGGCCGTAGCATACTAAGAAATTTAATTTTAATAAATGTGAAATTTTAAAGATGTTCCATTTTTTTAAATTTATTATTATTACCTTTACTAATAAATTATTTGCTTTTTATTTGTTAAAACTATTAAAAAAGGCGAATCCTTACTCCTCAAAAAAAATATCAATGGGAAAAAATTAAAAAGGGTAAATAGTCTGGAGTATTACTTTTCAAATTACATATTTTTCTGTTAATTTTTAAAAAACCTTGAAATAGCGAGCTGGAAACATTCAAAAAAATAAGAACTGCACATAGTTGATAAAAAATTAGAAGCTCATTTTGAGTATTTGCAACAATTGTGATTGCGTGGTGTGCTCTAAAAAGTTCTATAGATATTGAGAAATGAAATTTTGGTAAAGAAAAAAATATTTTTCTATCTTTGTCGAATAAAAAATAAGCTAAAAAGTTTATTTTTTTCTTTAACAAAAAAACATTTAGTTGTTTAAAGGACACCACTCTATCTAAACCATTTAAAGATCATTTGGGAGAACCTATTAACCAACTTTTTCATTGCTCTTGTTGTCCACAAAAAAT
>JARPZY010000003.1:2561929-2609429 GCA_036172905.1 Meloidogyne graminicola
AGACTCAAACATACCGTTCTCAAGTTTTCAAACACAATATCACCTTTTAGACTCAAATACACTTATTCAAGTGTCTCAGACTCATGTCTCAGACTCAAATAACATCCCCGACTCAAATACACTTTATTCAAGTATCCTAGACTCAATAATCCGTATAGACAGTTTTAGACTCAAATATATCATTCCACACTCTATCTTATCACACTTTCTATTTCCACACTCTTTCTTACCCCAAGTTCATTTTACTATAAAAGCCCTAATTTTCTCTTCCCCACATCATTTTACTATAAAAGCAGTCACAAACTACAAACGTGACAATTTCCACCGATCTTTTCAACTTTTATATATAAGATTATCATTCCCAATTTTAGATTTTTTTAATTTCAGATTTTTTTTAAATAATTTTTTTACTAAAATTATTAAAGTAACGCATTGGAAGGATCTTTTGGTTCCAACTTTTGGGACGAAATTGTCATTTTTATCTTATAAAATTTGAAATTTCAGCAATTAGTTGTACTTATACACTTTTTTAAATAAACACATGCATATACATGATCTAAAATGTCGATTGTCACAAACCAGATCCGCCTTTCTATTTTCTCATTATTTACAACACATTAGTGCTCTTTAGATATAACACAAGCCATGTCAAGAACGTTCTTCTCCCCAACAAAAAAAACATTCCATAAAGCATATTTAGAAAGAAAAAAATATTTTTCTTCGTTCCTTCAGTTTTTTCTAAAACTTGTAAAACTATTGTAAACATGTTGTTAGGACATTTCTTAAAAGGAAAATTTTTTTATTTTTTTTATCAATCTTTTTTATTATTTTATTCCTGAAACTCTTCCAAATTTCTTTACATTTTTAAAACTCATTTTAATGTTTTATATCTTTTTAAATTGACTATTTTGCTCGTAAGCTATATTCTGAAACGAGCATTTATTTCCAATCCTCCCTCCTTGTCCTTAGCGTCTCCTAATTGCGTGTTCCGCATATTCCTTTTTTCTTACTTAGCATCCTTTTAGCCAGATTTAAAAATGAAACAGCACAAACAAATGCCAATGAGCGAAGCATGGTTTTGGTCTAAATTTTTAATTCAAAATTTTATAGGAAACTGAGAAAAATGAAAAGTACAATATAGTAAGAAAAGTTTTCAAATAAAAAACAGGATTTATTTTCTCATTGGAATTTGGATTGTAACAATTCCAAAACTACATTTTATTAAAAAAACTTGGCAGGGTTCACCCTAACTAGGTTATTTCGAAGATTCTTAGGGTCTTTATAATTAAATTTTTAATTTTTTTTTTAATTTATAATTATTTTTTACCATTAAACATCTTTAAATAACCTTTAATCCTTTGCCTCAACCAGTTCCATATCTACTGCTTGAATGCATCTCAAAAAGTGGATTTATGGGAATAAGAAATATGCGCAATTATTAAGAGTAAAATTTTTAATC
Organism: Meloidogyne graminicola; assembly: GCA_036172905.1. Classification (NCBI taxonomy): domain Eukaryota; kingdom Metazoa; phylum Nematoda; class Chromadorea; order Rhabditida; family Meloidogynidae; genus Meloidogyne; species Meloidogyne graminicola. The sequence continues at coordinate 2,563,389 of JARPZY010000003.1, forward strand.
CTAAAATTGTTCTACTCGCGCACCGAGAGGATTTATACGAAGGGCGGATTGAGGCCAGGAAATGGAAAGAGCTATTATAGAGCACAGAATGGGTGATTATATGAAAATATTATTTTTTATAATATGTGCTATGTATCTTCTAATTTTTAACAGGTCTATTTTTAGTAGTTTACAATTGATCTTATGGCCATCGGATTTTTTTGTATTGGGTCCTCATCTCAATTATCTTGTCCTTAGTTAATTCACAAACTTTCACATTCTTTCTATTATCTCATTGATTGGAAGCGCAACATGGTCAACCGCATTAACCACTTTTTTTTCACCGCATTTCTATTATATATTTTTTTTTATTTCCACTGTTATATGTATGTTTTTTTTTCGTTTCAACACAGTTTTCGGTTAAATTTCTTAGTTTTTGTAAATTTTTCAATCAAACTTATCTGTAATTTTGTCATTTTTTATTTTTTAAAATTATGTATTTATGTTCAACTCCCTTCTGTCAAAACAAACCATTGTCTTCAAATTAGCCACTTACAATCTTTTATTTTTTTCCTTTTCATCCACTTGAATATTGTCTTTCTTTTTATTTGAGCCAAAAATCCTCATCGGCTAAAGAGAAAGAGCGCAAATGCAGTAACCCTAAATCTAGTGTCCACAACAATTATGTATGTTTAGTCCATAACCTTTATTGTTTAAAGGAAAAATCTAATTAATAAATTTTAAGGAAATTTTAGAGTATTTTAATCCAATTTATTTTTTAAATTAATTCTTTTATTTTGATCTTGAATTTTAAGATATCAAGGAAATCCCCAAATTTTTTCTTGACTCAAGATGTCTAGTCTATGCGACGAAAAATAAGTGTTTGTTTTTGCTTTAGAAGGGAGGGTAAAATAGTGGCGATGAGCCGATTGACAATAATGTCTTAATGGATAACTTAAACTTGATTGGAAAGATAGATCAAACAATACATCAGGCAATTTATACTAAAATATGTATAGTCCTTTACAAAACAATTTAAAATATTTAAAATTAATACATACATACAATCTAATTTTTTTAATTTGAATGAAACTCTCTACCCTCTCTTTAAAGACAGCAACCCCTTTTTCCTTCAACAGCCAAACTTTTAGGGTGTCTTTTCGTCCAGCTAATCAATTCATCGCGAATGGGCAATGCTAAAGAACGATTGCCCTTCTTTCTCTTTATCTATCCGTTGTCCTGTTCTTCCATTCTCTTTATTATACATATAAATATACATTCCCCATTTGTAGAAATGCGCCCCCTCCTCCTTTACCTTCCTAAAAATATGGGTGTCGGAGATAGATACGAACTTCTCTTTTCTTCTAAATATTTTAATTCTTTTCTGAAATGATATTTTATTATAAAGCTTAAAGTAGGTACCTAAAATAACATGAATTTGGTGAAAAACTTCCTGATCAGAATACCCCATAGGAGTAAATTTTACTGATAATTTGCGACTTAAATGTCACATAAGCACCCCATGGTATTAAATTGACTCCATTTTAGGTCATGTATGTACAGGTTCTAGATAGTAAGGCTTGATTATTATAATAAATTTCTCCATTAAATTAATTTTCCGCAAATCATTTTCAAAAATTAAAAAAAATTTTTTCCTCACGTTTTTCATTTTTTAATTTAAATTTTTAGCGGGCTTTCAACACATAATTTAAATGAAATCTTAAACATTTTTTAAAATTCAAATGTTTGACTATATGATTGACGTGCCTTGCTTTAGCGGCCAATCTTTTAATCAATGTCAATTCCGTAATCATCGAAGACAACGAACAACTAAACAACTTCGACAAAGGAATTATTTTCAAAGTTTTTCTTCGTCAACAAAATTGTGTGGAGAACAAAGGAGTCAAATGAAAAAACTGAAAAAGAATGACAAATGGACTTTTGATATAAGAAAATTGCAGCAAACACTTTCTTGGCATTTGTTAAAATTTTATAGTAGATTGTTCATAGAAACAACGTTTAATTTAACATTTTTTTTGATTTTAATGCTTTCGTCAATACAAGTAGATGGTTTTGTGGAAGAGCAGCTAACACATCAAAAACAACAAGATGAATCAATTATGGCAATATTTCATGACATTCATGAAGGACAAGAAGTAGAATTGCAGAGGATGGTATATTTAAATTTTAACTTTTAGAACAAAAATTTAAAGGATTTCTCAATTTCTCATTTCTTAAGGTGATGGATCGGTCAACTGGGCGTCTCTACGTCGGGGCTGTTAATCATTTGTATGATTTATCACCAGAAGGACTAGCAATTCGAGAACATGCTCTGACTGGGCCTCGTGCTGATTCTGTTTTCTGTGCAGGTTAGTAGTATGTAATCAATATAAGAGTGTCTATTGTTTTGAATGAATTATTTTGATAGAATAAAAAGAATCGGTTTGTATATAGAAATGAAAAAAAGAAAAAAAATTAGGAATGCAAAAAACTGATTTATGCTAAGATAAGCAATTTTTTAAGCGCAAATGGTAGGTGAAAAGAGTAGGGTTTATTACAAACAAGAAGAATAAAGTTATGAGAGTTGTTATGTACATATAATTAAAATAGGTTTTCGTTTGAATTTTTGATATTTATTTTTTAAAAAATTATTGATTCAGAGATTGGTTACTTTTTTTATTTATTGTTAGAATTAATGTATTCATTAATATCTATTTTTAGGTCAATAAAAATAGAACCATTACATTTTATTTTTAAATTTGCATAATCGCAAAAAAAAAATAAGTAAAAATTTCAAGAGCTTTTTATTAAAAAAATCGCGGTGCCAGGCGGCGATGATAAATAAAATAGATTAAGAGATAGAGAAAATTAAACATTGTTATTTAAGGGAACATTGGAAGTAATTAAAATTTTTATAAATTTATTTTATTTCAGATGCTTTAACTATATGCAAGGAACCACTTATACCTACAGATTCGCATATAAAGGCGTTAGCGATATATCCTGATTCAAACAAGTTAATTGAATGTACGTCTCTTTATCAGGTGCTTTTTAACTTTTTATTTATGCAATTTTTCTGTTTTTAAGGGTCGTTGCCGAACAAGAAATTTGTCTAACATTCGTCGTGAAAGTGATGTCAGGTTTTCAAGGCCGGGAATTGTCCCAAACGACAATCATTCTTCTGCTCAAATTTTTATTGGATCTGGTCCGTCAACGGCAAGTTCTTTACCTCAACCACGAGTTCTCTATATTGGTTCTACTTATGTTCCAGTCAGCTTAGGTTAGTTTTTAATTAAAGGAAATAATTCTTACTATTTTTCAAATCTTTTCTTTTCAAAATAGGTCAGCGTGATTCATTAGAGGTGCCTGCTGTCTCATCTATTTCGTTAGAAAATGGCCGACTTTTTGAGTTTACTGAACAGTCTATAAGTTCTGGGACATATATGAAATTGGATTATAGACGAATTCCCTTCTTCAGGTTACTTTGAACCATTATTTAATAATTACCTATAATTTAGAATTGATTATATTGGGGGCTTTGAGGCCAATGGTTTTGCTTATTTTGCTACAAGGCAACCTAAATACACGCCACAGCCTGATGCTCAGCCAACTATTTCAAAGGTATCTTTGTTTATTTTTTTCTTATTTATTTTTTATAGCTTGTTCGTGTCTGCACACAAGATGCAAATTTCTATTCGTATACTGAGGCTCCGCTGGAATGTGAATGGGCTGGTCAAACCTATAATCTTCTTCAAGCCATTTATTTGGCTAACGCTGGCTTTGATTTAGCAGCATCAATGCGATTGAAACCAACTGATCTTGTTTTATTTGGAGCGTTTGCAAGAGGAGAGGGCCCTGAAAGAAACTTAACTATGCGTGATTCAGCTTTATGCGCTTTTTCTCTTCGGTAAGGACTTCATATATTTTTTAAGAAAAGTTTGGTGTTAAATAGTTATATTATAATATAGGGAAAATCAATCACCATTTCAAAATTTTGAATTAATTTTATTTAGTCGATTTTTTATAGACATATTGAAGCAAAATTCTTTGAAAACATTCGTGTTTGTTATAATGGTAATACACGGACAAACCTTCCTTGGTTTAATTCTGACAAGATGTGTACAGCAACAAGGTATCCTGATTCTGAGATTATGTGCGGAAAGGATGTGAATAGTTATATTGGTGGAGAGATACCAATTGCATCTCATGCTTTATTTGTTGATAAAACATCACTTTTTACTTCTTTAGCTATTTCTTCTGTTCAGACGGCCACTGTTGCATTTATTGGTAAGTAATAGATTTTTTACTGATCAGATACAGATATGCGGTATTTCGTTGCATGTAGAATTATAGCAAATTTTTTATTCAAAATATTAACAATAAACATACCCCAAGTTTTTAACATGCCAGATTTGGATAAATTGATAAGAATGACCAAATGTTTTAATTTAAAGTAATAAATCTATTTAATAAATTTAACTTTTCCAGGTACTAGCGATGGATTTCTTCACAAAGTAAGGATGTGAAGTTTTCAATTTTATTTAAAAAATCTAAAAATTTAGGCGTTACTCCAAGGAGAAGATGGTCAATCACATATATTCAAGTCAATTCAAGTGAGTGACGATGGGCATTCTGTTTTACAGGATATTGAATTGGATGAAAAAAATGGTTTTCTCTATGTATTATTAAGGCACGCGTTATACAAGGTTGCGTTTCTTAAACATTTTTATTACCTTAAATGCTACTATATAAACCCTCGTTTCGTTCTTTCATAGGATTATTTTATCTGGGTTTTAATAAAGCATAGTTTATATTAGTCCATTTTTGGTATTTTATTCTTTCTTTATTTTTTTTTTTTTTGTTTATTTTTAATGTTGAATTTTTTCAGATAAACATTCGGCTCTGCACTCAATCTCAAGATTGTCACTCCTGTTTAAAGGTATGTTGTAAAGTTTTTGTCTAGTCAAAATGATTTAAAGGCTGGCAATCCTTATTGTGGTTGGTGTTTAAAGCCGTCTGCTTGTACAACACAAGAAGTTTGTGAAGCAGATGCTTTAAATCCTCGTGCAGATTGGCTAAATTATAAATCAGGTCGCTGTCCTGCTATTCGTTCTGTTGAACCTAGGGAACAACAAATTACTTATTCACGTCCAATTCATTTACGTATTGAGAATGCACCTCCAGCACTTGCTAGTCATGATGGTTCTACAACATCAACTCTTTACTGTTCTTTTCAATTTCCAAATCTTTTGTTAGTCAATGTTTCAGCGATGTCTAGAGATGGAGACCAGTAATTTTATAATATTTTTGACTACTTTCTTTATAGGGTTGTTTGTTCAACACCAACTCGTTCAAATCTTAAAACTCTTGTGTCTGAAACTCAAACCCTAAATGAGGTTGCATTGAATGGACTTTCTTCACGACTTTCAATCGTCCAGACTGCTGATTCGGCAGTTCTTGCTTCAACTAATTTCACCTTTTTTGATTGTCATCAATTGCTTAGTTGCCAAGAATGTGCTTCAATCCGTTTTCCCTGTGATTGGTGTGCGCTTTCTTCTAGATGTGTGCCTAATGCAGAAGATATTTGTCAAGGCGAACCTCTTGTTAATTCTGTCAATGCAAGAATATTTTTTATATTATTTAACTACCAACTGTTTTAGAGAATTGGACCATCTTCACGTCGAGGCCCAGAATTTTGTCCTAGCTTTTCATCCCCCGAAGGTGATCTGTTCGTTTACTCTGGTCACCGGCGCAAAGTTAAAGTTCAGGTTTGTCTCAACGTAAAAAACATTTTCAATAGTTAACATTATTTAGGCTAGTAATCTACATGAACAAATGGGTGCCTTCAAATGTCAGTATACTCTAATTGGACAAAATAGTGTAACACATGAAAAATTAGCACAACGGGAAGGAGATGAAATAATGTTTGCTTTCTCAAATATTTTTCATAGAATTTATTTTTAGTTGTGATGAGATGCTTTTTGAATTTGGTGGTTCAGGTGATGGTAATGGGACTGCTACGGCTTTATTCGGTATTGTTTGGGCTACACGTAGTTTAACAAGTTCTGTTTTTCACCCGCTTGACAATAGTCAAAGAATGAGAGTGGTCAGTTTTTTTATACTTATTCATGCATTATTCTTGTGACGTAGATAATATATCGTTGCCAACAACTGGCCAATAATTGCGGTCTTTGCTTGACTCTTGATGTAAGAAAATTTGAGTGTGGATGGTGTGAAAATGAGGGATTTTGTTCTCCAAAAACTGACTGTAAAGGAGGTTTGTCATTACTAATTCATTATTTTTTAAATCAGAGTGGCTTTCACTTGATGGTAATAGCGTGGTTTCGGCTCCTTCAACAGTAGTTTGCCCCAATCCTCGTATCGATGATTTTCAGCCGAGAAAGGGGCCTATTAATGGAGGAACAAAAATGACAATTTTTGGTTCAAATTTGGGTCTACGTTTTTCGGACGTACGTGATAATGTTCGAGTTGCAAGTGTTAAATGTGACGTCAGTGAGTCAGATTATTTACCTTCGCGTAAAATTGTTTGCTATACAAGAGCTCCTAGCACCCGACAAAAACAAGGACAGGTAACATTCCTATTTTTAACTTAGAAAGATATTTTTAGCATGTAATCGTGCGTCTTCGTGATCCCCGAAGAGATTATTCAAATAATTCCACAGGTGAGTGATTCAGATAACAAAATATAAACTTTTATTGTAAAAAGCATTTATTAGGTTAAATGAATGTATTTAATCTTAACTTTATGGAATTATTTTAGATGATCGAAAATATACTGCTATTTCTGCACAGACTTTCACTTATACAAATCCTCAGATTGCAACTTTTCAGCCATACAAAGGACCTAAAAATGGTGGGACGGATTTGACGGTTATATTTTTGATTTTAGATTGTGGTTTAACGTTATTTTCTTAAGATTCTCGGCACTGATCTTGATTCTGGTGTTTCTTTTAACATCAGCATTGGTAATTCGCCGTGTGAATTACGTCAAAGGTCTGCCTCTATGGTAGTCTGTAGAACTGGGCCAGCTTTGTCTGAAAAGCCCGAATATTTAGTTTTGAATGCAGATGGAACTCAGTTACGTGTTGATAGTGTCCATTTTCAATACACGTTGGTTGTTTTTATATTAAAATCGAAAAAATCAAAATTTTATAACTCATAAAATTTTATTTATTAGAAACTTTTCAGTGCTAATCCTTCAATCGAAAATGTACCAAAACCAGTTTCCACCGCTTCGGGAGGAATTTTAATTGACGTGAAGGGAAATGGTTTAGATTTATTGCAGAGGCCACGGATGTTGATAACTTTCGAGGGTCAAAACTTTTGGGGTGGTAAATGCGAAGTAATTGATGAACATTTAATGGTTTTAAATGTCATTATTTTTTTTATTTTTGCATAAAATTTCAGATTTGTCGAACTCCGCCTCTTGAATTATCCTTAGATCGACGTATTCATTTGAACACTCAAAGACCATTACGTTTGGATTATGGCTTCGATTTAGATGGGTCTTTAACTGGGTCTTTTTTCTAATTAATTTATTCTTAGTTTATCCAATATTTTAGCAATTTAACCTCTTCAATAGATCGGACATTACATAAATTATTGGTTTTTCCCGATCCACGTCTTCAGCCGCTTCCTGAACTTTTGGCTGTGCGGCCAGGTATGTCGACAATTTATTTAACAAAAATTTACATCAAATTGTTTGATTAGAAAATTTTTAATTCAGGAGGTGATCTAGTTCTTAAAGGTTATAACCTAAACTTGGCAGCATCTGCACGCGGTAAATTTTATAGTTAAAAGTTGTTACTTTTGTATTTAAAATAGATGTCAGAGTTACCGTTGGTGGAATGCCTTGTAATGTAACTGCAATAGCCGTAAATACATTAACTTGTGTTTTACCTCAACATTTGGATGAAGGGCAGCGTGATGAGCAAATGGATGTGCTGGTTTATATTGGAGATAGAATGTTACTTTTAATTTGTAATATTATTTATTAACTTTTTGATTTAGAGAAAAAGTTGGCGAAGCTTCTCAACATTTTAGGGTTTCTGATCCCTCTCAGTGGCTTATTCTTACCGTTGCCGTTGCCTTTCTTGGTGTATTTTTAGCTTTAATGCTTTTCGTTTTTTATCGTCGAAAGGCCACATGTCACAATAAACAGTTGCACTATTTGAAGGCACAGATGACATCAATTGAGATGCGTGTTGCACAGGAATGCAAAGAGGCATTTCACGAATTGCAAACAAAGTATAATTTTTACCAATTAATTTATTAACTAAATTTAGTATGAATGCTTTGGTTGGTAGTATGCCCCAGGGTGCTTCATTTATCCCCTTTTTGCCCTACACAATTTACGCATCACGTATTCTTTTTCCACAATTTTCCGGCACTTCACCATCTTCACTTCACCCTATACTTAGAGAATTAACTGTTGAACAGGATAGAGCTTTACAAGTTGAAAGTAGTCTCAGGCAATTGCACTGTCTACTTCAAAATCGAATATTCCTTCTTTCATTTGTTCGGTCGATTGATGCCAACAAATATTTACTTGTGAAGGATCGTGTTTATGTGGGTTCGCTTCTAATGGTTGTGCTACAGGTTTGCTCTAAATTTTAAACTCAATGAATAATTTTTCGTGTTTTCTAATTGATGTAAGCACTTTTTCATATTAAGGCGCAAATGAATGTGCTTACTGATGTACTCAAACAGTTACTCAGAGATTTAATTAAACGAAATGTTGAAAGTAAATTCCAGCCAAAAATTCTTTTCCGAAGAGCAGAGTCTGTGGCAGAGAGAATGGTTAATCTATAATAAATTTTTATGAATTTAATAAAAAAGAAATATCTACTATTTTTAAATTTAATTCTATTATTTTATTTCATAAATATATAAATCAAATTTTTTCAGTTATCTTTATGGTTTGCTTTTCTTATGTATAAACATCTAAGACGAAGCGCTGGAAAACCTCTTTATCAACTTTATTGGGCGACAAAGCAACAAACTGAAAAAGGACCACAGGACGCTGTAATGAATTAAATACTTCAAAATTAGACAAATTAATATTTTGAATTTTTCAAGGTAACAATGGACGCACGTTATTCACTCTCAGAAGAAAAATTACTTCGCGCTTCTGTTGATTTTCGGGAGTTAACAGTTTTTGTTTTAGCTGATTCTAATTCTCCAGTTTGCGATACGCAAGTTAGAGTGCTTGATTGTGATTCTATTGGGCAGGTTTGATTTGTTTTTTATATAAGCACATAAAGTAAAGAAATATTTTAGGTAAAGGAACGTTGTTTAGATGCAAAGTACAGAACTACTCCTTTCTCTGAGCGTCCATTACCATCAGAAATTGATCTTGAATTGCGTACACCAACACATCGTATGGTTTTACAAGACCTTGACGGGAGTTCACGATTTGAAGCAGGCGGTTTTTGGCGTTATAACACTCTTGCTCATTATAAAGTCGAAGACAAGGCAACATTCGCTTTAGTTCCTCGAAATGCCACTTCTTCTTCCTATAACCTATCTCTGGTAAACAAATTTGACCTATTTTTCTTCCCTTCGAATATGTATTTCGTTTCTATTTTTAAGATTTCTGATAAGTCTGAAAAATCTTCTGGTGGTTCAGGTGGATTCTCTTCTCATTTTCATCCTCATTATACTGCTACTAATAGCCCTGTTTTTCAAAAAACTTCTGGAGGGGGTGGTGGATCATTTTTCACAAGTGGCTCAATTGGTGGGCATTCAATTATTGGTGCGGAAAGGTCAGCAATAGATACACTAGCAGCTGCATCTTCAACCATGCGTGTTTTTCATTTGGTTAGACCGCTAAACTCAAATTCAACTCATGGAGCTGAAGGACAGGAGCAGAAGATGGTTACTGAAATTTACTTGACAAGGCTACTGACAATGAAAGGCACATTACAAAAGTTTGTGATTTTTCTATTTCCCAATTCATTTTTTAATTTTAATAATGATTTCAACAAAATAGATATTAAATTCTATCGCTAAATTCTCTTCATTTAACTCTTGTAATAATAATTAACTTTAAGGTTTATTGAGGATTTGCTTGAAAATATTTTCTTAACAACATCATCTCAATCATCCCTTCCACATTGTATTAAGTACATGTTCGACTTTCTTGATGCTCAAGGTTCATTTTATATAATATCAATTAACATACAATCAATCATTACAATTAAAAATAACTTAAAATGAAATAAAAAAAAGTAAAATCACAAAAATTTGTTATATCTGGTTTAATAAAAGTTAAATTTTTATCAAGCTCGTGAACATGGGATTGTTGATCCGGAAGTGGTAATTAAAGATATTTATAAATTTTTTTTCCTTTTTTCTAATTCAGGTTCACGCATGGAAAAGCAACTCATTGCCTCTTCGATTCTGGGTTAACCTTATAAAAAATCCTGATTTCATTTTTGATATACAAAAACCAACACGCATAGAGGGTTCTTTAAATGTTGTAGCACAAACGCTCATGGATGCTTGCTCAACACATGAACAACATTTAACAAAAGATTCGCCGAGTAGTAAACTTCTTTTTGCAAATGAGATGGATAAATATCGTCAATGGGTTCGGCGTTTTTATATTCAAGTTGCCGAGACTGAACCAATTTCTGATAGAGAGATGGCTATGCTTTTAGCTGAAGAGAGTCAGGAGCACGGTCAGGACTTTATGATTTACTCAGCACTTAACGAGCTTTTCTCGTATGCCAGCCAAAATAAGGTTAATTTTTTTTATTTAAAAAGAATTGTTAATTAATTAAATAATTTATATAGGAAATGCTATTTGAAGAATTAAACCAAAATGAATTTGCTTTACAGCAACAACTGCCAGCAGCTTTTCAGAAACTTCTCGATACAATGGATGTTCCTCACGATACTCAATTGCTCAATGGTTCTATGTTATCTGATACCTATGCAGATTCCAAAACTCGCCTCGTCCAACCTACACATCTGGGCAATAATGGAAATTTTTACTAAAATGTTGTAACTTTACCTATGATATGCTTTCCGATTCGTTAAATAACGTACATAGCTTTAGGAGTAGGCTTACCGTTATTGAGGATTTATGATAATATAATGCCTATTCTCTTCAGTATGTATAGATTCCATCATGTCTACGCTCCAGCCAGTAAAGCGGGTCCTATCAAATAATTTTATTTTCAAACTTCATTCCAACAATTTTTAAGCTTTTACATATTTATTTTATACAACATTTATCTAACTCTTGTATACTCATTTCTAAATTTTTATATATAATAGTATGTACATATTTTTAAATTTTGTTTTTATAATACGCAAAATTTTTATGAAAGTTTGAATAAAATTTTTTTCAATAAACTGAAAATTATTTATAGTCAATTTCTACATATATATATGTATATTAATAATTTTTTTATTTTTTTTAATGATCTACTACTTTACACAACTTTTCCTTGGATTCTTTCTTTGATGGGCAAGCTTCTCTTCAGCAATTTCTTTATTGTGGAGGGCTTCAATTGGAAAGCATACTTTCAAATATTGCCGAATTGGTATAAAGGTACTATTTAATAAAATATAAAAAGGGGAACTGACAATTGAGTTGTGTTAATTAGGATCTATTATTTTTTCGAAAATTGTAACTGAATAATCGTCATATCCGGCCTTTTTCTAATTCTGCTTTCGTGTCAATTGTATTGGATCTTGAAATATTTTTTTTAACTCTTATACACTTATTTACCATGAGAGGTGGCCTTCCACTTCCAGATTAATTTGTTCGACGAAATAACTTTTTAAGAGAATTAATTTAAATTAACTTTAGTAATTTTTCTATAATTTTTAAGTTCGTACATGTAACTTTATTTTTTAATATTTATGCATGTAATCTGCATTCTTTGTACATAGTAAACCTTTATTTTATTAGAGTGCTGGTAATTTTACATTTATTATTTTTTTCTCTTTGTTTTGTACTTATTACTGCTATTCATTTCCGGCGCCATAAATTTTATAGTATTACACGTAGTCAATGGGAAACTGGAAAACTTGGATGAATAAATACTTTATGCCGTCCCCCACTTTTTTTATATTTTTTACCGACACTTTTATTAGATTACCGCCTCTATACATTTATTTTTTGTTCTTGTTTGGTTTTTATCTATGGATTTTGTTATTCCCAATTAATAATTTAATTAAGTAACAAATTCTTTATTCTAAAATTTACAAATAAGGTTTAAAATATCTTTTTTATTTAAAGTTATTTTTTTAGTAGAATTGGATGTTTTACATATTTAAAAAAATTCTTTTAATTTTCGTTCAATTTACTATTTATTAAAACTTATTTGAGTATGTGTATATAAATTTTCCCATTCTTAACTCTTTCAAGTATTCACTTGACAACTAGATAGATATATTTAAATATATCTATTTATTTATGTTTATATATCAGGGTGTCTAAAATGATTGATGAGAAAGCTTTTGGCTTATTAACATTATAAGACATAATTGACATTTTTAATATATAAAAGTCCTCAAACTTGAATATTCTTTCATATGCTTTTTAGTACTTTTTAGATCTAATGGGTTAGCTTTATTGCTCATTCTGTTATTTTTAACTAGACATGCTTTTCTTTCAATTATAATAAAAGCAATTCTTTTTATATATTTTTTACAATAATGTTCTTAAATTTCTTAACACAAAGAAAGTTTATTAAATGTTTGGGAAGCAAACCTTGATCCTTACAGAAACTCATCAAGAAAGCATTTTTTCTTCGCTTTTACTTTAAGTATGTATGTACATAATTTTTAACTTAAGAGCTTTTATGTTAATGCTAACTCTAAAAGTTTTTTTTAATCTATTTAATAAATAGAAATTTTAATATTTCGTAAATTTTTGTCTGTGTTCATTTTGTGCCAGAACTCGTTGAAAAAAGTCCATGATCAATTTTCAATATAACTTATAATGGTTACATGATGAACCTAATTTACTATTATTTCTCTAAACAAAAAATGCGCCAACTGTTTATTATTAACTTCTTCCTTCCATTTTCTATCTTTACTAATTACTTCATTCTAACAAACAATTGTTGCCAGAAATCCTTTGGCCTTCCACCCTCTAACTTTCTCTAAATTAACTCAATACTCTATAAATCATTTTTGGTAAAATTTTTTAACGTCATTTTTATAATTAGTCACATGACTTAAAATTTTGGTATTCTTTTTTTTTTTTTTTTGCTTATTTTTTTTTTGAATAAAACTAGGTAATTTTATTCTTATTTGTCATTTTTATTTCTAATAAATTCTATAAGAAATATATAACGGCCTTAAATTATTTATTCACTTTATATAAAGAACCTGGCGTTTTAACTTTAAGTTTAATTTCTTTTATACTCAATGTTTACTTCCCCCTTTTAAGTTACTTTTCTAAAAAATAAATTGCATTTGACAGAACTAAGTTTTCAATTGCTTGCAACCATATGAAAACTTTTTTGACCTTTGATTTTTTTTTCATTCTCTACGTATTTCTTAAAAGTTAAGGCTTCTTCTTTTTTTTTTATTTTCTACCTGAGACCATGATAATTTATAAATTATTGTGTTAATCATTTTTTATTATTTCTTTATCTAATATTAATATAAATATATGGAAAAAGGAAGCGACATTTATTTTTATTTTGAATTTTATATTTACTAAAATTTTGCCGCTTTACTGTAATATCCAATATTAAAATATAAATAGAAGTGTAACACGCTCAATTACCCTGCATTTGAGATTACTGGCATTGTAAAGTAGAGCAGATGACACAATCAAACAAAGTGCCAATAAACATGCACCCTTCCTTCTGTTTATTTGAGCGTGAATTTTTTGGGAAATGGACAATAGTTTTTTCTCTATGTTTATTTTATCTTGTTATACATATATATAATCATTTTATATTAATTTCTTTATACTTTCAAAAATTATATCCCACCTTTTTTTTTTATTATATTGTATGTAGTTATTTTATGTATTTGGCACCGCCGGTTTCTTACCAGGTCGCCACCACAATAAAAATTAATAATGCATCTTTACTTGATATTTCTTCCTATTCAATGATAGAGGCTCATTCGACAAACGATCCATCAATTTCCATAGAAAACAATCAATTATTTTCCCATTCTTCACAGGGAGTCCAACACGGACCAGAAATATTTCTTTACGGCTTCATCCTTGTTTGTAACTCTTTCTTAGAATTTTAATAATGGGACTATTAACTGCTTCCACTTTTTCCTTTACCTACAAATGTCAATGTGCATAATGTTTATAAATTGAAAATCTAAAAGCTCGGTCAAGCCAAATTTTCTTCATTTTTGTAGAATACGTATCTCTATTTTAACTGTCTGACCTTTATGCTACTTGACAATTTGTCTTATTAGAAAGTACATACGAAAAGAAAAATAAAGGGGTAGTTATCAGGAATTATCAATAATATTTTTTTATTTCTAGGTTCTTATTCCCACCGCAACAATTCTTGGTAATTTTCTCGTAATTGTTTCTGTTCTTCGCTTCAAATCTCTACATTCGGCAATCAATTTTCTTATTCTCGGTTTAGCGGTTGCCGATTTTCTGGTCGCTCTTTTTGTAATGCCTTACGCCGTCTATGTCTATGTACATAATCAAAGATTATTTTAACTTTATTATCGCAATCTGACAATGTTTTTTTAGGTACAAGGCGGTCTATGGATGCTAGGTATTTTATCAAACCTGTTATTATTATTTTTCCAAAATGTCAGGACCTTTTATGTGCAATATTTATCTAAGTTCTGATGTTGCTTGTAGTACTGCTTCAATTTTCCTTCTCGCATTAATCAGTTTAGATAGGTATTACTTTATAAAATAACATTAATATTAGACTGTTAATTGTAAGATACAAGGCAATCAGCCAACCGATTCAATACTCTCGTCAGGCACAAAACATTTGTAGAGTTGTTAAACTATTTGTCTTTGTATGGGTATACTCCTTTTGCGTAGCGAGTCCTATAGTTTTGGGTTTGTTAATGTTTAAAAACCAATTCTATAAACGAATTAAAGGTTTTAATGAACCCCCGGACGGCGAAGATATAAAGTTTGAATGTCGTTTCTACAATGCTTATTTTTCACTATTATCTTCGTTTGTTAGCTTTGTTTTTCCTTGTTTTGTTGTCATTTTTGTTTATGCACGTATCATTGCGGTAAATGAACAATAAATTTGGGGTAACAATTTTTAAAAATTTATGTATTTTTCAAGGCACTTGGGCGTCGTGAGAGGGCGGCAAAGTTACGCAAAGCACAGAATTTGACTTTACCCCGTGCGTACGAAAGGTCAAATTTTCTTTTTTTTTGTTATTTAAAATTTCTTTCAGCCATGCAACAGTCAAAGCCAAAATTGAATCTGATGAAGCTGGCGAGATTGTTGCCGGTCCTGGTAAGATAAGAATTCACGTCTTCAAAACTTTTCTTAGCGATTAATATGGTTATGATTGCACTACCTTCTTTAAATCGCCAAATGAAACGTTATGAAAGACACAAACGAGCGTTAGAGGAGGCGGATGTAATATTGGATGACGAAGAGTTTTCTTCTGTTGAATCTCTAAATGATGATGTTCGTATACTCACTAATGATTTTATTTCAGAAGTGCAAACATCAAAGTATTTCTTAATTGAAATCAATTAAAATAATGTTTTAGAACCTCATCACAACCAGCGACATTATTTGAACCCACAAAACGTTCATTTGATTCTGCTGGGTTTATCAATCGTTTTCGATTATCCTTTTCGGACGTACTTGATACAAAAAATAGTTATTCAATTTCGGTTAAACCAGATGAAGTCGTTCCTTCCATTTTTCAACCACGAAAACGTTCATCTTGTGATGTTGGAACTATTTATTCTGTAGGTGATTCAAAACGACGAAAATCAGGCACGGTTATAAATTCATTAGTTGTGAGACATCCAATACGGACAAGAAGTAATCGAGGTATTAATTTGATGCGCATAATATTTTAAGGTCTTTTAAAGAGATTCAGGATGAAAGTGATTGCCAACGACGGCCACTCTTGTTCCCATTAAAAGAGGAGGAAAAAATTCCTAGAGCTCTTCATAACTTGGCAGAAAATATTATCGAGAACAACACAAATCCTAATCTCCATTCTCTTTGTAGGCCAGCATTTTCCTTTCCACTTGTTAGGCATATTACTCTGGGAAAAGATTTTCAAAGTATGTTAAATTATAAAAATTATAATGCTATATACCAAAAAGCTAGAACATTTTCGAAATTTTTTATTCTTATTAAATTGTTGTTAATTTCTATCTTTTCAGTGGATCATTATTTATTGTCTGAAAGCAAAGCTCTAGGTGGAGATAATATACGAACAAATGAGATAATTTTGGATCATGCTGGAAGAGAAAAAAGTCTATTGATAGCACGAATGCAGGAATCTACTATAAGCGCAATACGCCGTAGTTCTTCAGCCGTTGAACTGTTTACTCCTCAAATGGATGCTGAAAGCAAAAGCTTGAGAGAATCTAAAAGTCTCAAGTCCTCAAACAATCAAATACTGGAGGAATGTAAGATGAAAGAAGATGCAGATCATCCCACACCATTAACCAGTAGTGTCGAAGAAGTGGTAGATATTTTATATTGGAACATAATTTGTTTATGAAATTAAGAAAAAACTAAAAATACAAGGTTCACGAAGAGACAGGCAGACAAGCCTACGACGTAAAGTGTACAAATCGCAGCGGAAAGAGAAGCGAGCAACAAAAACATTGGGAATTGTCGTTGGTAAATTAAAGGCATATTATTTCATTTTTTATTTTTAAACAGGTACGTTCCTTTGCTGTTGGGTACCCTTTTTTTCGTTGAATATTATTAATGCGGTTTGCTTTCAATTAGACTTGAAATGGTGCGAGGTTTCATTCGGCCCTTTCTTTTATACAACTTGGATTGGTTTGGATTTAAAATGACTTCTATACATTTCATATCTTTAGGTTATATGAATTCATTTATGAATCCTGTAATTTACACAATTTTCAATGCCGAATTCCGGCGTGCCTTTAAAAGTCTTCTTCTAGGTCGAAGGCCTTTAACTGTAATGCGAAGATCTTGATAAAATTCGATTTTGGCATAATATACGTTGTGTTTTTCATATTTTTTACTTACATATTATTAGATTTTTTAGTAAAAATACATATAATAATATTATTTATAAGTTTTTAACATCTTTATAGATTATCTTTTATGATTGAGCTTTTATTTATACAATTTTTGTATAAAATATTTAAGGGACGTCTTCCTACTTTTCTTTTTTTTTTTAATCATTGCTCATTTCTTGCCGCATCCATAACAGCCACCACATCCATAACCATAGCCTCCACATCCACCGCATCCTACAAAACCACAACTGCTCACATAAGTGACCGGAGCTGGTACAGGGACTTGGACGTAAGAAACTGGAGCAGGCACTGGTATTGGAGCTGGGGCGGGCGCTGGAGGCAAGGCTGGAACAGGGATAACTCCACTGAATAAATGTTGGATAAGAACTTTCTTTTATCAATATTTTATTATTTTTAAATTTTCATTCTAGAAATTACAGAGCCTAGAAATGTTAGAAACAAACCAAGTTGGGCAGCAACCAACACATCCTCCACAGCCAGCATCGGTACAATGACCAAACAAAGTTACTACGAAAAGTGATAGAACGAAAACAGCTTGTATAGTGCCAGAGGTCATTATGTTTTCTTAATTGTTAAAATTAATTTTTAATGAATGAAATAGAATGGAACATTGCTAGAAAAATTATTTTCTATTCCGATTTAATCTGAGTTTTATATTTAGCCACGTAACGTAATTTTTCTGCAATCAACTACTTTATTGTCAAACAAACAGCACTTTATATAGCTTTGATTCTATTTAACAACAACAGAGAAGTTCCTCCTTCACTCATTTACGATTAATTAAAAAATTTAACTTATCAATTATTTAAAATTACGACACTATAAAATCCTAATTCGATGAATTTCAATAGTTCTTTCAACCAAAAGTCAGGTTTAAAACATTAAATCAAAAGAAGTAATTTGAGCCTGAATGATTGATATGAATTTTTCTGGTGGAACATTGAATTTTGAAATGCTTACGTCACATTTTTCCAACTAACTTTACAAAGGTTTTTTTCATTGATACAAATAAGAATACCTGCACATTTTGATAACTAGGGGTTGTTAATTGTAAGTAAAATGTTATAACATACTACACCATTGCAAGATAACAGCACAGCAAATTTTCAAAAGAGACAACATTTCTAGCCTTTATTTTTTTACAATTGGCGGAAATGTGTTTCTTAATTTACACTAACAAATAAGCACAATCGCACTAAGATTCCCGAGTTACAAAAACTTTCAGTTTATTAATAATAAAAAGACAACTTAAAAATTTTTCAACAAGGTTTAACAAACCACAAAGAATTCATAAATACTAGTACATAATATATATATACCAGAAATAGATGGAATATTACATAACAAATATTGTAATTTAATAAGTTAATAAAATTCTATAAGGAAATTTATCGAAGTACATATTCATTACTTTTGCCAGTTCGATTTTACTTATTTCTTCCCGCAACCATATCCGCAACCGCCTCCGCATCCAACAAATCCACCGCATCCTCCGAATCCACCACCAAATCCTCCGAATCCACCACCAAATCCCCCTAATCCAGGACCACCACCAAATCCTCCTGGATATCCACCAGCCGGAAAACCACCGAATCCACCAGGGAATCCACCTCCAATTCCACTAAAATTGAGAGCATTTATTTGATTTTTTCTTTAAAAAAATGATTTGTTTAGGTAAACTGATACCATGTTGCGCAACACCCACAACAACCTCCACCACATGCAACCGTAGAGCTTGGCAAGAAAACAAACAGAATTAATGTGAACATGGCGGCAATTATAATTGTTGTTTGTGATGAATGTCCGTACATCTTTATTTCAGGAAAATGAAAGGAAGGAGCGTCTAAAATTAAAAAAGGTTGATTACTATTTCATATTATTATTTTTAGTATTTGATATAGAAAGTTATAAACGTATGAGAGACTTTTATGTACAAGAACAAACTTTTTAGTATGTGTAATTTGTGCATTCTATTGAAAGCTTTATATGTCTCCAATTTCACTACGTTCAGCATTGACCCATCTTTTAGCGTAGATCATGGGTTTTAATTTTTCCTTTCCGTAGTGACGCCGTCTTTGTTTTTTGACCTCCGTTCGCCTCTTTTCTTCTATCCTAAAAGTAGAACGGCATTGAAGATAAAAATTTCTGACAGAAACATTTTTTAATTTATTGGTATTTCCTCTCCATTATTATTGTGTAATAATATTTTTGCGACCGAACATTAAAGTTGGCCGGAACATAATTACGTAGAATAGAATATTGTAAATATAATAATTTATTTTTTTAAGAAAAGTGATCGTCAAGTTTGATTTGTAATAGAAACACATCGTCCACTTCAATTTTGTTTACAAAGTCCCGAGAATGTGGAACAACATCATCTAAACAAACTTCGTAAACATTCAAAAGACTCAAAGTTTACAATCATTGGTGTCTGATTAACTAGTATGTTTGTTAAATTTATGCATATTTATTTCAAGGATGTAAGTAAGTAAATGAAATAATCCGAATGGATTGCATAATTCTCAATTTTTAATAAATTCAATTTTTCATGATATATAACTTTTTGCCTACATCCTTTTTTCAGATTTTTTTTTTTCATTGATGCATAAAAATTTCATTGCCATTCCCGTTCTTAAGTACACCTCTTGGTGTTCCATCCTCATTGAAGCGCACACGACTTGCACCTCCTCGACTTGCGCCACTGATTGATGACTCACCATACATCTCATCGCTTCTAAACTGTGGTGGATGTGTGCTAAACACTACTAAAAAGTTAAAATTATTAATAAAGACTAACTTTTAATTTTATTTTTATTAACTTATTGACTTGCCTGTGCCCATCGGGATGCCAAAACCGCAGCAGATTGGATAGAAGCCATCGTCATTAACATTTTCATACATGTGTGGATTCCTACGCCTGATTTGAGTGAGATTTTATTTATAATTTTGAAAAAATTACATTTTTACAATATTAATTTTTGACAGTAACTTACCTGTGAAGCCAGCAGCCGTTACAAAGTAGGCAGCAAAAAAATGACAATAACACTGATAAAACAATAGAAATAATCAGGCCAAGAACTAATAAAGTGTAATCAATTCTGGGAAATGATAAAAATAAAATGTCTAGAAAATAGTCAGAAAAAACCAACTGAAAAGTTCCTGGTGTATATGTGGCTACGAGACTTTCGGCCCTAATGACTGGTTCAATTGATTTTAGCACATTTGGGCTATCTAATTGGCAGCAGTAATATCCCTGAGGTTATTTATAGTTTAAAATAAAACTTAAAGAAGTTTTTAGCTTTTTACTCACATGACTAATTCCTTCGTTACTAACACAACATGCATTTGCGCAATACAATCTGAATTTAAAATGAATATGAAAATACTTTTAAAGAAAACCAACTCAACTCCTGAAGGCATTTTTGGACAAAGTACGTCACTTCTAGCCGTGTTGAAGAAATATATAAGCAAAGGTAATATTGTAACGAAGATGACTTTATTCATATTTTCTTCCTAATAAAAATGAATAATAAAAAGTTAAAATCTTTTTGATAATTAAACTTACTCTATTAAATATAATACCTGATAAGATTTCTTCGTTATTTTTATGATTTTTATCTTTTTTAGTTTAGAATTAGAAAATTATTTCACCTTTAGAAGTTTGGCTCTTTCGAAAAGATTACCAAATTTTTATTTTACTAGTTATAGATTTTTACGAACGTTTTCTTTAAGTTATAACATTATATTCAACACATTGATTTCGGTTAGAAGAAATAAAGGGATATAAATATTTGTTCAAGGGGCAAAATAAAAAGTTTGACAAGAAAAGAACTGACGTGCGCGAACGAACGAACTCTTAACATGTAATTATTTATCTTGAAAATCTTTAGAATGTTTTTATGAAGTTATACCTTTAGATTTAATATTTTTTAGCTCTGAAATAAATTTCTGGCTTGAGTTATAATTGGGCCTAAAAACTATCTTTTTTAATAGAGTAAAAAATTTTTAGCCATTGCACACCCGTTCAAAAATTGGCCGTTCACCTCTTCATGAAAACGAATAATTTATCTTAAGAATCTGGCCAGTCTTTTCTTCACCAGAATTAATGATCGATTTGATTAAGCACGTTCACTCCGTCAAGGTCGAATATTTGAAATAAACATTTATTTCTTTTCGATCTTTTTTTCTCATTTCAATGACTTGACTATTAAAATAATAGTTTGGTAATATTAATTTTATTGTAATAATAATAATAAATAGTATTGAATGCATTAAATCACTAAAATTCACATTACATATTAATGCTTTTATTTTTCAGGAAAAATTCATCGAAAAAAAACGAGGAACAATTTCTGGTGGAGATTATTAATTATTGATATTCCAATCACAGGATGTTTTTTTCCTTTTTATCATGTTTTGGAAATTAAAACATCTAAAGAAATACAAATAAGCAGCATTGTCAATCCTAGAAAGTGTCCAAGAAGTCGAAATTCAGCGATCCAAGTACTCCATTGAAATTGGTCATAACTGTGAATCATAGAACCTGAAGATAAATAAGTCAAAACAAATCTCACTTTCAAAGGTAAAAATTAAGATAATAAAATAATTATACCGAGATAGGTAAGTTGGTAACAGTTTATCAAAAGAAAGCAAGTACGAGGCAAGGCCACTAATGGATTAATTGCCTAATTGATGAAAAATTATTTAAAATTTAGTAAAGATACGTACCGATTTATGTCGATGGGTGCATTTTTTATCATTCAAGCAGGACCTTGCGCGAACACAGGCAGACAGTAGTACAGCTACTCGTTCTCTTAATTCTGTAAACAAATTATATTTAAAAATTAAAGCTTCAAAGTCTTATTTCTTAGATGGTCTTCTTCTAACTATTCTGACCTATTTCAATGAATGTAAACATTCCAAACGACAAAAGTACTATAAACATTCGTAAGTCAACTCCCTTAACGGAAAATAAGAATAAATCAAATGTACTTATAAATATCTCACATGGAGCATAGAGGAAATAATGAATGTAATTAAACTGGCCGACAAAGGTGTGAAATCGTTTGTAAGTAGTTTGCAATAAAAGTCTAAAAAAATTTGAGGTTAGAAAGAAACTAAAAACATTTGTGAAGAAATGAATGCATTGGTATGTTCCAAAAAGAAGCCACTTGTGCTAACGATTTAGGCCATTCAACAAACGTCCATCTTACAATCTCAAAAGAATGAGTCGCTCCCCCAGTCAATGCAGTTGATGTGGCAAAATGACATACAAAATAATGTGAACATCGAAAGGCAATTGCTTTTGCAAAGTGAACAAGCCATATTGGTAAATAGTAAAAGGCTAATAAATTATCAGAATCAATAACACAGGTTGAGAGGAGAAGGAATAACATTGCGATGATTAAATGCAGGAGAATTTGTAATAACCTCAAGAGAAAATTCTACAACAAAAATTAACAGAGGATTTTAAATATCTAATTACAAAAACTCACAGCAGAATGTTCAAGTATCTCCTGCTTCAAGTTCCTCTTCATTTGTTGGAATTGTCCATAAGTAATTACAGGTCCAAAAATGAGAGTTGTAGGATCAAATATGAATGCAAAATTACTGAAAAAGTTTTGAAAATAAGGCAAGAAAGTATAGCCAGATTCAGTTATCTCTTTTGACTCAGAGATATCAATAGATAATGAAATCTGCTTCATTGCAGCAATCATTAAACTTCCTCTAATCTAAAAATAAAACTATTTTGGGACATGATTCGAACAAACTTACCATCAAAAAATCTTCAATGCTCAAAATAAATTGGCTATAATTTATTATATTAAAAATTATTGAAAAGTTATTCTTACCACATAATAATGAAGATAATTGTGAATATTGTGCACAAAAATCCTCTGCTAATATTGCGAATAGGATTAAAATTAATTAAAGCAAAACTTTGTAGAAAGTATATCAGAAGCGGTAATACCAAGGCAAAACGTTCCGAATTTGTCCAAAAGAGAGCAAATCCGATAACACCACTGATACATTCATTTAAAAATCGTGCAGAGGAAGATCTCACTAAATTATTATCTAGATCATGTTTTATATCTATACGCGATAATAAACAAAACATGATCAATGACAATACATTGGGTCTATAAAAAAACATACCAGTCAATGCAAATACCACTAGGTTAAGAAATAAAGCAATGAAAGATCGGAACACAAATGGAAGAATTGAGTTTATTACTTGCCAAATACAACTAATTTCAACAACTGAATCATCAAGTAATCCCTCTTGAGAAAACTCATTCTCTTCAAAAAAAAATACATCGGGATAATTTTCATAGTCTCCTAAATTCGTTTGCATAAATTCTTAAAACAAATTAAAATTGTAATTAAAATTTACAATAATCATGAAACTTTACTCATTTAATAAATTTATAAAAAATATAATAACTTAAATTTATCAAAATAAAATTCGGAATGGAAATGATATTTTATTAGAAATTTGGATTCAACTGAAATCTAAAAATAGGTCAAAATCCAGAGCATACGTCCAACTATCTTTTATGTTGTTGTGGAAGTGCATCCTTTACATGTTGTGGTATGGCAGAAACAAAAGCCTTAAATATGTAAGCTTAATCATGTACGGAATCAGTTGGTTGCATTTTTACCTGATGATCAACCCATAAAGCTGTGGCCAAAACACCTTCGCTATTCTGCATTTGTGCATCTTTCTCGTATAAAAGTGGTCGGCCGGATATGTCGGTGAGAATTCCACCTTAAATTTATTCGTAAACGAAAAATAAAGATATTAAACCTGCAGCAAATAACACAGCTTCTGAATATGTTAAAATGAGAAATAAATTAAAAATGATAAACCGGGTGCAGCAGTATCCCATTTTTTACATCCTCCAGAAGCAAATACGTATGCAGCTGCGCCTTCAAGACAACAAAGCACTTTGAAGCCAGCACCGCCAACTCTACGGAATGATCGAATTAAATTCTTTTCTTGAAGAGCTCTCAAAGCAATGTCAACCAACTCATTGGAGTGACTTGCAGTAGTCACGGCATAAGGACCAGTTGGAGGGGATTCTAAATCTTAAAATAGAAACGTAAGATTATGACCACCTTTACACGCATTAATGCCAAAAACTCCAACGCTTCTAATACCCCAAACTGAACGTCCAATAACTTTAGACCCTGTAGATTCTGGTGATTTGTAATAAGGCTGGTGAATTACGCCAGCAATTGGACGACCTTTGTAGGTAATTCCAATGAGGACAGTTACTTGCTCCAGAAGAGCTGAAAACATTTATCGAAATTAAATAAAATTTTTGTAAAAAATTTTGTATTTTCAGCATCAAGAGTGAACTATGAATATTTTACTGAGAAAGCAAATACCTGGATCATTTTGTGCTCTGACAAATTCTGACGTTCCGTCTAGGGGGTCGATCCAAACTATCACCTAAAAACAAGTTGTTGTTGATGAATACACATTAATAACAACGTCATCGATATTCAAATTATATAAATCTTCTGGGACACCTTCGTCAGCAACTAATACATCAGTCATTGATTCTGACAATTCAAATTTATTGTGCTCATCCAGGTTTAAAGCTTGTGTATAAGCATCAGGCAATTCCTTTGCAATATATAAACAACCTCTATTAGAAAAAAACCTCTTCTCCAACTATTTGAAGTTTGTTACCAAAAGCAGCCAAAAGTTTCCTTTCAATTCCTGCCTGAGCTGATCTTATTTAAATAAAATAAGTAAGTTTGATCAATACACTTTCCATTTATCAGTATAAATGTCAAAAATTAAACCTGTCCGCTTCAGTTTGTAAATCCTTCACAACTCCCTTTAGGTCTTTATTCACAATCTTAAGATCCCCAGATGTCATTACACTCTAATAAAATAGAAAACAAAATAAAGAAAGAAGCTATTTTTAAAAACCCACACCTAACCTTAATTATTTTTCCAGCTTCTTCTGCTGCATTAAGCGAAACCGCGACAAGACGAGTTAGAAAACAGGAGTTTTTCCACATTTTATTCATGTCAGAAATTTGGCTCATCTGGAAAATGTTATTAAAATTTTTCATTCAAGGAATAAAAATGACACAGCGGGTTAACGCGGACATAGCCACTTCTCTCGCTTTTCTCTCTTTCTATAAATGACTCTCTCGTTTTAAGCATTACACTAGTCGCTCATTTACTTAGTTCGACTTTAAATATGCCTTTTAGACGTTTAGACCTTGACTTTTCAAAATCATCCTCCATTTTTGTTTTTTATAGTTTAAAGGAGCCTTTGGCAAAAAATTACTAATTTCTCTGGTTTTTAGAAAAAGTTACTGGTCTTTATATTTTAGTAATTTTATTGACAGATTTTAAAAACGTTTAAAAATTGCACATTTGTAGTTCTCAATTAGATTTTTGATTTCTGAATCGATTAAGACCAAAATAAAAAAGTTTGAAAAACTTTGAACAAAGTTATGATAAAAAATAGCTAAATTTTGATCCATTTTCAAACACCCATAACTCCTAAAAATTTTTTTATTTTTTCTTCAAATTTTGCAAGAATAAATAGAAGGTCTAAACCTACTAATTAACTTAATTCGAAAAGATTTGAATAGGGGGATCCTTATTTAATGGGTCCAAATATCCGTCCATTATGCTAAGGTATGGTATTTTTAAAAAATTTCATATAATTGTTCAATTTTCCGCGCTGAGTCTAAAAAACTCAAAATCAAAGTGATGGGACATCTTTGAAGAAAGTTATGGCCAAAAATAGAACAGGTTTGGTCAATATTTGAGAAGGCATAACTCACCCAGTTTAACCTATTACTTGCTTAAAATTTGCAAAAATATACTTCAGATATGGGACTACTACTCCGCAAAATTAAAAAAAATTTGACCGAGGATTTCTCGGATTTCATGTCCCTAATATTTTCTCTCACAAAAGAGAGAGATCTCCCTTTACTGACCCTTCTGCTTTTGACCTTTTGCAATTTATCGCGATTATTATTTGCGCTTATTTAGACAGTTTCGCGAATAAACAGGTCATTTTGCGAATAAATGGGTTTCTTTGGCTATGTCCTGTCTGCCCATAGAGTTAACCCGCTGTGAAATGATACATGTTAACTAGTTTCGCAGCTCTGATGATAGTTCATACTCTACTGACAAAGCATTTTCGGGTCTTTTCAGTAATAATATTTTATTTAATTTATTTCTTTATTAGATTTTAGACTGAACAAGATGAATAATGAACAAAAGGATACTGCCAATAATCGTGCACGAAGCCAAACGGATACAGCTTTGACAAAATTGAAGCATTCAGATACGAAGACAGGAGTATCTGATCCAATTCTTCCATACAAGTAATTTTTATTGAATTGCTTTTTTATTAAAAGGTTTTAGGAAGCGCTTATATGAATTATTCACACTAATCGAGCAAGAAATGGAAAATTTACATTTAGAAAATTGCGCATGTAATTTCAAATGTTTTTCTTAATCAGATAATTTTTAGTACGTCTTCGGCTGGAAGAAGTTTGTCCAAATGAAAGAGTTTTTGTTGAAAAAGATGTATCAACACGGAAAAATGTATCATCTTATGGCGTTGTAGTTGGCAACAACAATATTTCCTTGCAAAAATCTGAATTCTATCCAGAAAATAGAATGGAGTTTGTCAGCAAAAAGTGTGGGTTTATTTTTAAATTTGCATTTATATTTCTTGAACATTTGAATTTAATTTTTATTTAGCAAGCAGACAACAGAAATGGAAATCTGCATTTAAGAATCCATCAGGAAAATTGGCATTGAAAGTTGGTTCAGGCTTTCCCGAAACTAAGAACCGTTATGTGCAGAATTTTAAAGGTCATACTGATGGCGTTTGGCATGTTTGTACTGCTAGAGTTGGTTCATATAATCTTCTGGCAAGTGCTAGTTCAGGTTCTTTTTTTATGTTTAGTTTTAACTTTTACATGAGTAATGTATGAGTTTTTTTATACACAACGTCAGATGTTTTTTTAATATTTACCATTAGCCTTTCCTATATCTAATAATATTTTCTCCAAATTTATTATTTCATTAATTTTTGAACTTTAGATCAGACTGCTAAAATTTGGTTAGCCGAAAATGGCTCTCAACCTATAGTTAATTACACAGGGCACAGTGGATCTGTAAATTCTGTGGCTATTAGATATGAAGGATCACGTAATGTTTATTCTGAATGTCATGGTAATTCACAATCGACATTTCTTACATGTAGCGGGGATAGATCGTCACATATTTGGCGTGTCAATTTTGATCAATTATTTGAAAAACAAAGTGAAAATGATCCTTTGACTGGTATATTTTTATAATACTTTGATTTTACAATTTCTTTGTTTTAGTTGATCTTTCACCAAAGCAACATTTGTATCAACCGTTGCTTAAACTTACTGGACATGCAGATGTTGTGGTCGATGGAGATTGGCTTTATGGAGGTGATGAAATTATCACCGTCTCTTGGGATCGAACTGCAAATTTGTTTGATGCAGAAACAGGAAAAATTGTAAAAATACTTTCAGGTAAAAGAAGTAATATTTAATTCGAACCTAATATAGGGCATGATCAAGAGTTAACACGTTGTTCTGTTCATCCTTCTCAGAAATTGTTAGCCACTGCCAGTCGTGACTTCACTTTTCGTCTTTGGGATTTTAGAGAACCGATACATTCTGTTGCTGTTTTTCAAGGACACAATGAGTTGGTTCACGATATAACATTAATCGATAGTGTTTAATAAAATATTTTCTTACAGTTCTGTAACATCTGTTGTATTCTCTCTTTCACATCATATCGTTTCTGGCAGTGAGGATAAAACTGTTAAGGTTTCTTTAGGTTTTTATTTGAATTTAGTTGTGGTGTTTTTAGGTTTGGGATTTGAGAAATATGCGTAGCCCAATATCAGCAATTAGACTTAATGTTGCGGTAAACAATTATTAGAAATTTTTTCAATTATTTATATTACACTTCAGGTTAATAGAATTTCAATATGCAACGAAAAAAACCTTTTAGCTATACCTCTGGACAATCGCAATATTTACATTTATGACCTAAACGGAAATCGTATGACCAGAATTCCGCGCAGCGCAGGAAAGGTATATCTCTAAATTTATGTCTTAAATGGTCATTCTTAAATTTCAAGTATCACCACCGACTGGTCAGCTCTTGTTCTTGGTTTCCTGACAATTCGATCAATAATTTAATAACATGTGGCTTTGACAAGCAAATTATAGGATGGAGAATACAACTCAATCCTACAAAGCCATGAAAAGACCCATTAAAAATACATTCTTGCTATTTAAAACTATTTATTTAGTCAACTTCACTTTTTACATAATTTTATTTTTTATATATTTAAATCAATGAGTGTACAAATGAGGCGTTGTATAATATCGAATCAAAAAATGGAAAAAATAAATCCTTCAATCATTTAACAAGCTGCAGCAATCGGATTAATGTTAGGCTCGATCACAAAATCGTAATTGGAGAGAACGCGTGCTCGTTGAATTAAACCAGTGATCAAGTCTTGCTTTTGAAATTCGAAACGTTCCAATGAAGGAAATAGACGGGACAAGTAGTCAGAGCGCACCTCCATACTACCAACTAATTCTAAAGTTTGCAAATCTGGAAGAAGGACTTTTGGTGTCGGAGGGTCCTGAATAGCAACACCGCTTTGCATTGTGAGACGGAGGCTTTTCACCTAATTATGTATTGATTTTTTAATAATTGAATATATTAATCCCTCACCTTACAGCGGCGGAGCATGAAAACTACAGGCATTCTTGTTATTTCAAATCCTGTAAAGCAAGTATACGACAAATGGTCAAAACAAGCTCCTAATCCAGCAAGTCGGCGGATGTAGAATCTTGACGTCAGCGATAATTCATCATTATCCAATTCAGGTTGTTCTTTACTGACCAAGTCAAAGTTAATGAGTGAAAGGCGTGTAAGTACAATCTACAATCATTATTCAGGTAAATAACCGATAATTTGAATAACGAAATAAAAATAAAAGTAGTTAGGACACTCACGTTCTCGTTGAAACCTTCAATAGCTTCAGTCAGTCCAATTTTTCCAATAATACGCAAAGTTTTGGCATTAGCCGTAATTAGTTTAGCCAACTTGGGAAAGTACTGACCAACATAGCGCCTAAATAGCACAAGTGTAAGCTCCATTTTTATATGATCTATTTTTTACCTGCGTACATATAACTCTTCAAGGTGAACTTGTTCTGAAAGTGTCATAGTTAGAAAAGAGAAAAAAGATTATTAGTGAAAAAGTTTTACCATGACCAATAAGTGGTTCAAGAAGTGATTCGACCAATCCAGTCGATGAAACTTGAACATTAAGATTCAAACGTCGAACACATCGTGAATTATGTAAAACGTGTTCAAGGTACTCCAAGGCCTTCAAAAATTATAAAGTATGTGTTTGTGCCACTAACCTTTTGAATACTCGGAAGTTGTGTTCGTTGTATAAAAATTGCCTCAGGATTTGCTGAGAATCGGTTCTTGCTCCAATGGAGCTCAATGTTGATACCATCACATAACTCGTACACATTTTTCTCGAGTCTAGGAGAAAGCTGCCAGTTTGATGGACGGAGCGCAACTGCATTGCTAGTAGTAGATGAATCCATGACAGCAGATTTAATTAATATTTTTACTTGAACTAAAATTAATTAATAATTTTAAATATTTATGTAAATATATAGATAGTCATTGCAATAGTAATTTATTTTGGGAAATTGTTATTTACATCGAGGAGCTTATCAGCAAGGGTCCAAAGTCTGCCAATATAATGAGTAAAAATATTGCCTACTTAAACATTTAACCGAATGCAAAGGGGATAGTAAGGGAAAAGCAAGCGTATTTTTGCATCTATAGACTCAATGTTATCTCTAATTCTCTTTCCTCCTTATGCTTTCTAGAACATGTGGCCGAAAAGAGAAAAGGCGGGTAAGACCACAGAAATTGTCACATGTAGCTGCAAGCAATGACGTCAAAGGCTGCTTTATCATTAAAGTAAACAACATAAAATATGAAGTTAATTTTACTATTCTTAAAAAAGCTTTAAAATATACAATATAATGAAGAAATGTGTCAAATTATTGTGAAACGGAATTATGATCAATCTACGCGATCCTTTAGACGAATGTATCCTACCTGAACTTAAATGTAAATTATTTTTAAACAAGAGACAAACGTAAAATTGGCCTAATGCCCTCATTGGAATTGGTATAGCCAATGAGCTATTTAATAAAATCTCAGCTAATTCAATGCAACAACCCAGCGGAACGTCCAAAATTCCTACACTTGAATCATTGCCATTTGCTCGTGGATCCCTAGTAATTAGTTTAGTTATCTAACAATAAGTAAGTAAAGCATCAATTAAATAGCAAATTATAATATAAACGTACTGGTGACAAGAATTGGAATCAAAAAGTTTATAAATAACTTTTAAAGCAGGATAAGAAATCGAGGTTGGAAATAAATTCGAGGAAGTCGTTCCGTTTTCTTGCTCATTTAGAATTCCTCTAGTAAGCACAACGTGAGGCTCAATCAACCAAATCTACAAAAAAAACGAGGCTAGAAAGTGGCGTTCGGATGTTAGTTTAGTAAGAATAAAATACCAAAAGTTGAGGCATCTTATCCAATGATCGAAATAATAATTTCATTGAGGAATACATCTCACATTTGTTTAAAATCAACCAAGCTAAGAAGCTCTCCATAGAATTAAATCTAGTAGTTATATATAAAGTCTTCGTTTTATTTTCAGCATGTACATTCAATGTAGTCAAATGTAGTCTGAGTACATTAGGGTTGTCTAAAAATTAAAATGATTGTACCAGCTTCAGAAAAATTAACAACCAACTTCTTAATGAAGTGCCAAGTTGTACATTACATTTTCCACACAAAATTATATTTTCACGTGCAGAATTCGAAGTTACTTCCTTAGTGTTATTGTCAAATGTTTTCTTAAAATTTAATAAAATTAACTTATTCTAACAATAGGACTAATACAAATATTTTTTAATTTTAAGAGATGTTAAAAAACAACATTTTTTTGGAAAAAGATGAACAAATTGCTTAAGATAATTCTGCTTTCGCTGGGTAGGAGTTTTGCATAGTCGGAGCCAAATTTACTTGAAAATTGTAAAAGATTTTTCTCATTCAACTCATTTTCAAGATGTTTAGAGCAGCATTCGCCAGAATATGCACAAAAATATTCCATTTGTGGAGATAAATCCAGCCAATCGTCACAAGGTAGTATCCCAAATTCGTATTCGCTGAGTTTTTGAATATATTTAAATAGAATTTTAAAAAATTACTTCCTATTATGTGTATGAATTACGTTCTCGCACTGCCGACAAACAACATTAAAAGTTCTCCCGTTCTCGATACGTTCTAAATAATCGCAAAGGTTGCAATATTGTGAAAGCTCTTCCTCCAAAATCCTTATTGACTTTTGATCTTAAAAAAATAATTAGAAAAATAAACGGATTAAAAACTGCTGTAAAACAACTATTTAGAAACTAATTGTGAGCTTACTAAAATTAATACAATCAACTTCTGCTTTAATTTTGCACATTAACAAATCATGCTGATCAGCCCAAGATGTAAGACATACCGATGTTGGATCCAATATAATATCACAAAATTTAACGCCCATTCTTTTTGCAATAAGAGGACTTTGATTTGATTTTTGATCTTTAAAGTAAATTATTAATATGTAGTAAAAATTGTGCTAAAAGAATACTAATATGTTTTTTGAAGTCGATGGTCAACTCAATCATCTGTTCATCAAGCTTTAAGAGTCCGTGAGGCTCAACTTCACCTTCTGAAATGGATTTTGGACATGAAACAAAAACTGAAGCAAATTCCGATTTCGGTTTCATTTCAATTAAAAAAGAGTAAGTATTCCATGTATCGAAACAAGCAGGCATACTATATGGTGGTAAAATAAATATAGTAGAAAACGTAGGCACTAAGTTAAAAAAGTACATTAAATATCGTCAATTCTTATGAGAGTAAAAAAGTAGTTATTTCTGACAACAACCATTTATATATTTAGAAATAACCGAATTGTAACTGATAAGCACAATTTTTCAAACTCAATTGGCTCAAATAATGACTATTTAGAGTCTAGTTTGATTTTTTCTCTTTAATCGAAAAGTTACCTCGGTTGTTTCTCTGTTAAATTGATGCGGTTCGCAAATAAAATTACAATTTGTTCATTAACATTTTTGTTGTTTAAGATTCAAATTTGTTTCATTAACATTTTTTTTCGTGTTACATTTTATAATTTTCAGGAAAATCTAGCAATGATATTGGTGTGAAATAAATCGTATGTGTTAAATATTGTAGTGACAAGAGAAGGTTGTTATTGTGAGATTTGGCCATCAAAATCTCTAGCTATTTCGGAATTGAAGTATGGCTTTTAAGTACATTACCAGGTTTACTTTTAGCGTAATGAAGAGTCTACAAATAGCGAGCATGGACATTCACACGATATAAAAAAGTTAAGCACTGAGAAATCAAAAAACTCGGATGAGAATAGTGATGGCAATACAGAAATTGCAAATAAGGTTTGTCGTGCTTATACTTTAGTTTTAAGTTGGAGTATAATGCTTATATTTCTATAGGTATCAAAATCCGCAAAGATTTCAAGTTTTCGTATAACGGCGTATTTGAATTTAGTTGCCGATTTTATGTATAATTTTACTAATGGTTTAGCAATTGGCGCCTCTTTTATATCAGGGACTACGATAAGAATAGGTTTATAAAATATAAATTTTTTACAGGATAAATTCAAGTAAAAATGATAACTGTGCTTGTACACGAGATCCCACACGAAATAGGCGATTTCGCTATTTTGGTTAAATCAGGATTTTCAAAGAAAAAAGGTTAAAATTATAAGCTTGTTATAATAAAGTAATCTTATAACCTAGGCTATGTTGATATACTGCTTTTGGTGCTTTGGCGGGCTGTTCTTTAGGGTTGTTGATTCAGTTAACTTAGCAGAAGCTGTTGTGCATAGTTGGGCATTGCCTTTTACAGCTGGTGGATTTATATACATCGGAACGGTTTGCTAAAGTTATATTTTTATTTCTAAAGTAGACTGATTAAAGGTTTCACTGATTCCTGAGCTTCTGGAGAATTCCACTATCTGGCAAAGTGTTAAAGAACTGGTTGCATTTCATGGCTTTTTTTTATGTATGTGATAGCATTCTATGAATAATATTGATAAACATGAATGTCGTTGTTTTTTTGTTCTTGTGTATGTTTAATTCTAAACCTGAATTTCATTGATTGGTTCAAATATTTATTTTTATTTTACAAATATCTCAACTTTTATGTAGTAATTGTTTAGCTGAGTTTGTTTGTTTTTCTATATATATACTTCAAGTGACTTTTATTCATGGATCTTGATGAGTACACATCGGTATGATTATTAATTTTGTTATGATCTAGCTTTTTAGCCGAATGCTGTAAGTTTTCGTAATCAATTTCGTCAGCTTAGTGGATACATCAATTCGTTCTTAAAAGATGTAGGAAGTGTGGAACTTCAAACATTACATAATACATTGAATGACACAGCAAATATATTAAATGACGGTATAGGTGCTATAGAGCGAATCCTGCGGTCAAACGATGGTAGTATACTATTCTATATAACCTTTTTAATGCTTTATTTTCTAGTTCGTTTCCATCACTGGGTTCCTACTGGAATTCTTCCCAGGTTCATATATCCTTTCGGAATTACAAATATTTTAGTTCGATAAACCATCTTGTAAGCCGATTGGAGCAGAATATTATGGTTCTGTGTGAACTCGCTGACGCTTTGGTCATTGATCCACCAGCAACGCAGAATGAGGCTCTGGCAATTGAAGTTGGTCAGACAGTCATGGTAAGATTATGCGAAGGTCTGTATAGGTCACCTAGTTCGACTTCAAGCGCAGAAACAGAAGATTAGTCTTCGATTGAGTATAAATTATATTATGCCTATTTTTATACAGTGTTTCAACATTTGAGTTTTATATATTAAAGCATTTTTGATACATATTTTTAAATGTTTTTATTAAAAACGCAAAATTCTTCCTTTTACCTTATAAGTTT
Organism: Meloidogyne graminicola; assembly: GCA_036172905.1. Lineage (NCBI taxonomy): Eukaryota > Metazoa > Nematoda > Chromadorea > Rhabditida > Meloidogynidae > Meloidogyne > Meloidogyne graminicola. Next base: position 2,597,725 of record JARPZY010000003.1, read on the forward strand.
TTATAATTTAGAAACGTGTTATGTTCTTCCAATATGTTGTTCTATCAATAAGGCCTCATAGATTTAGTCCAGTTGATTCGGTGAGTGACTAAAAATGACTAGCATAAGCGATAAAATTTAAGTTGGAGGCTTTTCTAATTTTTCAAGAACAACGCGACATTTCATTTATTATAAAGCAAAAGTAAAAAATTTTTAAAACTATTATTTAATAATATTCTTTAAGTTTTGATTTATTTACATCTTCAATTCTTCATGAGATACAAAATTTAATTTTGAATGCAATTGACAAAATTGAATTAACGTTAGATCATAAAAATGGTTTAAAATTATAATTTTTTAAATTGTTTACGATTAGGGAATCGTTACTGGCCATCAAATTCGGGCTTTTCAAATAAGTCACTGGGCATATAAATATGTTACCGGGGTGATTCAGAAAAGCCTAACTGACGGGATTCAGTCTAACAATAGGAAAAACTCAGTATAAATATGTTGATAATCTACAGCAAGATTAGGACTCGATTTTTTTAAATTTTTTTCATTTAAAAATATTTTTTTAAGTTCGTTGTCGAGATCATGTACGCTTAGGAACGCCTATATTGGATTATGTATTTTGCTTTTTTAAATAAAATTTACTTTTTTAGGAGCCAACATTTAGAAAACTTTTGAAAAGATTACAAAATTCAATTTATGTTTTGTGCGTATTAATAGAAGTTAGTGACTTAAAACAAAGACCAAAAAGTAATGAAGAAGAGATGAATGCTATTACAAACGGGAAAAAAATTATTGTTGAACTTAAGAAAAAAATAAATATACTTATTTTGAGATCAGGTGGAAATAAAACGTTAAAGATTTATTAAACAAATATTTTTGTAAATATGATGTTCAAATAATAAAGTACTTAATTCATTCGAAGTGTGTATTGTTTTGTTGCAAATCAATTTAAAATTAGGATTTCACTAGAATGTGAATGTCGGGAATTGTTGAGTAAGGATCCATATCTTATTAATTAATATGAAAAAAAACATTTTAGACTTAACCAGTGTCCAAAGGGATAAATGTCTTGAGGTGCTATTCCATCACCAGGTTTAATTTTATTATTTTTAACTTTATTGTGTAATGATTAAAAACAGTTTTACATGACCGAGTTTTGATTTTGTAAATATGTTACGGGAATGTTTTAGATGTTTTCGAATTGTCTGTAAAAGAGGGGGTAATAGTTCATAAATTTGTTGTATATTAACAGCTTCTAATTAAGACTAATGTTTTGTCAAGATCTGTGCGAAAGAAGTTTGAAGTGTGGTGGTTGGTTTAACTATATGATGAATGAAGTGTTAAAAATGTCTTGTAATACAACACAACGAATATTAACAGGTTTTTTTTCATTATATTACGATAATAAAATGTTGTAAATTTATGTAATCTAATTTTTCCTTGGTAGCAAAGTTGTATTGAGATCCGGGCAAAGGGTAGATAATAAGATCAATGTGTGGGGCAGTGTTTCTGTTTGCGTGGAGTCGTATAATGAGTATGTCTGTCGGCTCAGCGAACATTTTCTAAAAAAGCGTTCTTCTAGAGAATCAATGTCTAGAGGCATCAATCTAAGGGAAATGTCTAGGGAAGCAAAGATTATGGGTTCCAATGCATAAGATTACAGCTCTATGGGAACGAATATCTAGTGGATCAATGTATAAGGGATCAATGGCTACATTAAGGATTCTAAGGTAACATTATCTACGCTGCCAATAGCGACGGTAATCAATGTGCACGGTAGCCAACTTCAATAGAATTCGACGGGTGAGATACCCTATATCTACGGAAATCAATGTCTAATGATCTATGCTTAGTGAATCTACGGCTGTTCAAAGTCAACGAGTAGTGATCTATGGCCAGTAAAGTCTACGGCTATACGTCTACGTCAATAAATCTACGGCAAGTCAACTCTAAAGCCAGTCTATTCTATGTCTAGCTCTAATCAAATCTATGCCCAGTCAAACCTAAACCCATGCTAATCTATGCCTATACATCTAATCAAATCTATGCCTAATCAAACCTATGCCCAAGCTATTCTATACCTATACATCCACATCTAATCAAATCTATGCCTAGTCAAGCCTATGCCTATTCATTTATACTCAATCCTGTACCTACGTAATCCTATGCCTACAGAAGCCTAAATCTATGGCTATCAATAGTTGAAACCAATACCTAGTGAATGCCTGTCCTTATGTCACTTAACTTCTATATTTAAATGTAAATAAGCTTATACCTTTTTTTAAAAGAGAAATAAATGTTGAAGAAGTAGAAGATGTATGTAACCATTAAAGTACCTGAAATTACATATTTTTTAATAAAAAATTTTTATCCAATTTTTGATTCAAATTCTTTAAAAATTTCCAAATTTTTAGTTAAAATTTTAATGAATTTTTGTAAAATATTTTTTTGTTTTAGTGACAATGTGGCAAATGGCGATATGCGAAGTTGTGAATTAACAACAATAAAAAGAGAAAAAGAGTAGAGAGAACAAGAAGATGAAAGAAGAAAAAGAAATGTAAATGAATGGCCTCCAAAAATGGTTTACTTTTATTTTATTTAATACCCGAATTCTAATTTAAAGTTTTAACTTTAAAATTCTGATTTAATTCTCATTTAAAGTTTAGGGGAAAATTTTAATTTTTTAATAATTTTTTGTTTTCTAGTGACGATATGGGTAATTGGCAATAAGCGAACGAGGGACAACTTAAGAGCAATAAAGAAAAGAAAGAGAGAACAAAAAATGTAAAAGAAGAAAAAGATATTTAACTAATGGCCGCCGATAAAAGGTTTAATTTTATGTTATTAATACGTGAAATTACTAATCTAAAAATAAAAATTTATTCTAATTGTGATTTAAATTATTTTTAATTTACTTTTCAGTTTATGGGAAAATTGTAGTTTTTTAATAATTTTTTGTTTTTTAGTGACGATATGATTAATTGGCAATGTGCGAACGAGAGACAACTTAAGAGCAATAAAAAGAAGAAAAGAAAGAGAGTGAACAAAAAATGGAAAAGAAGAAAAAGAATTTAAATAATGGCCGCCAATAAAAGGTTTAATTGTTTTTATTGAATACCTGAATTCTAATTTAAAATTTTTAACGTTAAAAGTGTGATTTAATTCTCATTTAAAGTTTAGGGGAAAATTTTAATTTTTTAATAATTTATTGTTTTTTAGTGACGATATGGTTAGTTGTCAATGTGCGAACGAGAGATGAGCTAAATGCAATAAAAGAGAAGAAAGAAAGAGAGAGTTCAAGAAGATGAAAAATAAGAAAAAGAGACTGGAAATAATGGCCGTTAATAAAAGGTTTTATTTAATTTTATTTAATACGTGAAATTACTAATTTAAAAAAATTTTACTTTAAATTGTGTTTAAATTCTTGTAAATTCATTAGTCAAGTCTTTAGGGAAAAATTTTAATTTTTTAGTAATTTTTTGTTTTTTAGTGACGAGATGGCTAAATGGCAATGTGCGAAGATGCATAACAACAATAAAAATAAGAAAAGAAAAGAGAGAACAAGAAGATGAAAAAGAAGAGAAAAAGAGCGTTTAATTAAATGGGAGCCATTAAAGGTTTAATTTTAATTTATGCAAATCAACTATTTTTGATCTTTAGAATCTGATGAATCTTATACAATTGGAAGGCATTTGCGGTTGAACTTCTAGCCATGGATATGTAATCTTCTGAGGCTTTTAAGGACGTTGGCTTTTTTCTACGTCCGCAATGTACAAAAAAAGGAAAAAGAAGAGAAAAAGGAATTTAAATGGCAGCCATTAAACGGTTTAATTTTAATTTATTTAAATCAATTTTTTTTGTTCTTCAGAATCTGATGAAGCTTATACAATTGGAACTGCTGCAGCAGAACTTCTAGCCATGGATTTGTGGATTTTTCTGAGGCTTTTAGGACGTGCATTGGCTTTTTCCACGTCCTCAAACAATCAATTTCGAGAGTTTAACAGGTTTTTATAATTTTTTCATGCATTTATGAATAATGTTTAGAATTTGATTGTGGCTGAGATGCAACTCTTACGCTGCTCCAAACGACTTCGGACAAGAACGCGTTTGAGGGCGGTGCGTCTGGTCAACTTATGATGGGCCCCGTGTTCTCAGAACCTTCTTTGATAAGGGCCACGTGTTCTCAGAACCTTCTTTGATAAGGGCCACGTGTTCTCAGAACCTTCTTTGATAAGGGCCACGTGTTCTCAGAACCTTCTTTGATAAGGGCCACGTGTTCTCAGAACCTTCTCTGCGGAGTCGAGTTCTCTGGATCAGGTCTTTTGGCGAGTCGAGTTCTCTGGATCAGGTCTTTTGGCGAGTCGAGTTCTCTGGATCGGGTCTACACGGTTGCAGGAACATGTCCATGGATGGCGTTCCGATGCCGAGGAAGTTTGTCGAGCCACGGCGAATTCTGTTTGTGTTTACTCTGGCTACGCAACGGCACAATTGTGATTCAAAAAAGAACGAAGAAATGTTAATTGTGTATGGAATGAATTTTACGTTTTTAAATTTTTATGAATAAAATATTTTTGTAATTTAAAAGTTTGCAAGCTTTAAAAGGGACTAAAGGTTGGTAGGTAATCGAAGAGTTTTTCGAGCTGTGTTGATTGTCTATGGGTGAATTTCACTGGACAATCTAAGGTAACATTGTAGATTTTTTCTTTTATTTAGCATAAAGAAATGTGGGACCGGGGGATTGGTTTTACTGATGCTGTAATGATGGCATTTGAGGTGTCATTCCAGGAAGCTTAAAGTTTCTCTGGGGAGAGTTTTTAGAGCCGCCGGGAGTGTAACAAAGAATAAAGGGAGAAAACCCTATTTTTTCGGAAGAAAAATCTGCAAATATGGTTGAATGACACCTCGGAGGAGAAGTTTCAATTAAACCTCAGTAAACATGTTTTTTTCCATTCATGTACACAGCAAGGTAAAGATGTTTGCGCAAAGCAAGAGAAGTAACATCTGACAGCTTTTACAGGTTTAGGCTTTAATTCTGGATGTATGGAGAGGTACAGAAGCATCATGAATTGGAAGAGCAAAAAGAACAGGATGTGAAGTAGTTGAAGAAACTAAAGAAGAGTAATAAAGTGTTGTACAAGGTTTGCTTTTATAGTGTTACGAGCATTTAGTGAGGCTTTAAGGGGAGGAATAAGGTTTTTTTTGTAGTAAGGGGTGAAAAGGTATAAAAGCGACAAATTAACAGCATTTTTTGTCAAATCAGGTTTATATTTTTTACATTTACAGGAGTCAAAACAAGATGCGCTACAATGTCAACAACAGAAGGAAGTGGTTCCAAAGCATTAACAATGCTACAGGTGGAGATTCGTATGGTTTTAAGGTTTGTAAAGTTTAGTTTTGTTTATATTTGTTTTTACAGGCAAAAGATGAGCAATTACTGGAGGTTTTGCTCCAGAGCAAGTAGGAGCAAGATTACAAGGGAACAGGTGTTTTGGTGATGTAAGAGGAGAAAAGCTGGTCATGGAGGGATTGGATTGTAATGGTAGTGGTGTAGTGATCGGAGTGTGCTGTGAAAGGTTTGTTTGTAAATATGTAGCTATAATTAAATTTAGTCAGATCAGCGATGGCAATGGCACAAACTAAGGCAGCAGGGAGGCAATGTGATGAACACCTGAAAGAAAGATGTATGGTAAAGTGATTATTTTTTTTCTACATAAATTCTGATCTTTGTAATTTTTCCATGGATTTTGCATTGTTCAAAGGTGAGAAGAAGTGCAAGCAAGAGTTGGATGTAAAGGGACAGGTTTGCAAAGAAGCGAAGTAGTGTAGGTTAGAGGAAAAAGAAGAGAAAAAGACTGAAAAGCAGAGAAAAGGAGACCAAAAAAGACTGAAAGGTAGAGAAGAGAAGAAATAGAATGGCATTTGTTGTGAAAGGTTTACAACCTGTGCAACAATTCAAAGGGTTTCAAATGTAATAAAGGGAAATGCAAGGGGGGGAGGTTGGGTGGTTTCTGATGCCTGAGGGCATGAAGTTTTATAAGGGTATGCGAATTAGTATAATTACAGAAATAGTATGTATGAGGGAGTGAATGTACAAGTGAAGTAGCGGCAAGTTGTCGTGTAGTTCAAAAGGATGTGGTTTGTGTACGGTAAGAAGGGGAAATTTGGCAAATAGGTGGGAATATGTAAAAAGAGAAAGGGAAGGATTTGATAGGCTGCAGGAAAGTAGGGATATCTTTGAGTGTCTAATGGTATGTAGTTAAAGTACGGTAAGAAGTGGTTGAAGGGATTAAAAGCTTGTAGGTATAAAGTAGAAAAATAAAGATAAATGGAAGTAATGAAAAAGGGAAGAGGGTGTATTACGGTATGTGAAAGAGTTCGAAGCAGGGAAGTGAAAGGGTAAGGAAGAGAAGAATGTAAAGGAGAAAGAAGTGCAATGTGGAGGGGAAGTAAGTGAGTGGGGAGGGATGGAAACTAATAGGTGTGGAAGGGAAATAAGGAAAATTAAATAAGTGTTTGCAATAAGGGTGGGGGAAAGGCAGTTAAGGTAAGGGGAAAGGAGAGAAAGTTGGAGGTAAAAGGGCAAGTAAGGAGGTACAGTAGAAAGGTACAAAAGGAGGAGATGATGGGAATATAGTATGGGGGTAAAGACTAGGTGTACGGTAGTAAGGAGTGTTTTGGTATGAGATGTGCGGTCTGAAATGAAATATTGTGCGTATGTGATCGGAAAGGGACTGTATGGTAAAAAGTATTCTGTAAGTGATTTAAATGTAACTGGTGTAAAGGTTTCAGTAAAAAGTATCATGTATTAAAGGCAGGTAATAAATGAGGGTAGTAAGAACTAAAAAGTAATTAAGGTCTGTAGTAAGAGTGAATTATATTGTAAGGGTGTACTGTAGTAAAGGTAGTGGTGGTAAAAGTAAATTCTGGAATGTCTTGTAACTTTTTTCCAGGCAATTTCGAATTAATTTTTTAAAAGGTATAAGCTTATTTGCATTTAAATATAGAAATTAAGTGACATAAGGACAGGCATTTACTAGGTATTTGGTTTTAACTATTGATGGCCATAGAGTGAATTATCTGTAGCCATAGGTTTACGTAGGTATAAGAACACACACATATAGAAGAAGAAGGGGGAAGAAGAAGAAAAGGGACAGGAGGGAGAGTGGGAAGAAGAAGAAAAGGGACAGGAGGGAGAGTGGGAAGAAGAAGAAAAGGGACAGGAGGGAGAGTGGGAAGGAGGAGGAGAGAGAGAGAGAGAGAGAGAGAAGGAGGAGAGACAGTAGAAGGTAAAGGTATTGATTAATCCAATTATAGATACCACTAAAAAACTTCATAAACCACCAAAGCCAATGGACGAACGTAGCCGGAAACCACGTAACATGTATCCGGGCATTTATTAGAGTCTGGAAGGGGGTCATTTGAGTCTCGGAAAAGGGTCATTTGAGTGAGAGAGAGAGAGAGAGAGAGAGAAGGAGGAGAGAGAGAGAGGGAGGAGAGAGAGAGAGAAGGGAAGAGAAGCAAGAAGGGGAGGGAGTATAAGGCTAAAGGAAGAGAAGGGGGGTGTAAGGAAAAAAGAGTTAAAAGGGGGGGTGGGGTGTAAAAGTATAAGCTTATTTACATTTAAATATAGAAGTTAAGTGACATAAGGACAGGCATTTACTAGGTATTTGTTTTTAACTATTGATGGCCATAGAGTGAATTATCTGTAGCCATAGGTTTACGTAGGTATAAGAACACACACATATAGAAGAAGAAGGGGGAAGAAGAAGAAAAGGGACAGGAGGGAGAGTGGGAAGAAGAAGAAAAGGGACAGGAGGGAGAGTGGGAAGAAGAAGAAAAGGGACAGGAGGGAGAGTGGGAAGGAGGAGGAGAGAGAGAGAGAGAGAGAGAGAAGGAGGAGAGACAGTAGAAGGTAAAGGTATTGATTAATCCAATTATAGATACCACTAAAAAACTTCATAAACCACCAAAGCCAATGGACGAACGTAGCCGGAAACCACGTAACATGTATCCGGGCATTTATTAGAGTCTGGAAGGGGGTCATTTGAGTCTCGGAAAAGGGTCATTTGAGTGAGAGAGAGAGAGAGAGAGAGAAGGAGGAGAGAGAGAGAGGGAGGAGAGAGAGAGAGAAGGGAAGAGAAGCAAGAAGGGGAGGGAGTATAAGGCTAAAGGAAGAGAAGGGGGGTGTAAGGAAAAAAGAGTTAAAAGGGGGGGTGGGGGTGTAAAAGTATAAGCTTATTTACATTTAAATATAGAAGTTAAGTGACATAAGGACAGGCATTTACTAGGTATTTGGTTTTAACTATTGATGGCCATAGAGTGAATTATCTGTAGCCATAGGTTTACGTAGGTATAAGAACACACACATATAGAAGAAGAAGGGGGAAGAAGAAGAAAAGGGACAGGAGGGAGAGTGGGAAGAAGAAGAAAAGGGACAGGAGGGAGAGTGGGAAGAAGAAGAAAAGGGACAGGAGGGAGAGTGGGAAGGAGGAGGAGAGAGAGAGAGAGAGAGAGAGAAGGAGGAGAGACAGTAGAAGGTAAAGGTATTGATTAATCCAATTATAGATACCACTAAAAAACTTCATAAACCACCAAAGCCAATGGACGAACGTAGCCGGAAACCACGTAACATGTATCCGGGCATTTATTAGAGTCTGGAAGGGGGTCATTTGAGTCTCGGAAAAGGGTCATTTGAGTGAGAGAGAGAGAGAGAGAGAGAAGGAGGAGAGAGAGAGAGGGAGGAGAGAGAGAGAGAAGGGAAGAGAAGCAAGAAGGGGAGGGAGTATAAGGCTAAAGGAAGAGAAGGGGGGTGTAAGGAAAAAAGAGTTAAAAAGGGGGGGGGGGTGTAAAAGTATAAGCTTATTTACATTTAAATATAGAAGTTAAGTGACATAAGGACAGGCATTTACTAGGTATTTGGTTTTAACTATTGATGGCCATAGAGTGAATTATCTGTAGCCATAGGTTTACGTAGGTATAAGAACACACACATATAGAAGAAGAAGGGGGAAGAAGAAGAAAAGGACAGGAGGGAGAGTGGGAAGAAGAAGAAAAGGGACAGGAGGGAGAGTGGGAAGAAGAAGAAAAGGGACAGGAGGGAGAGTGGGAAGGAGGAGGAGAGAGAGAGAGAGAGAGAGAGAGAAGGAGGAGAGACAGTAGAAGGTAAAGGTATTGATTAATCCAATTATAGATACCACTAAAAAACTTCATAAACCACCAAAGCCAATGGACGAACGTAGCCGGAAACCACGTAACATGTATCCGGGCATTTATTAGAGTCTGGAAGGGGGTCATTTGAGTCTCGGAAAAGGGTCATTTGAGTGAGAGAGAGAGAGAGAGAGAGAGAAGGAGGAGAGAGAGAGAGGGAGGAGAGAGAGAGAGAAGGGAAGAGAAGCAAGAAGGGGAGGGAGTATAAGGCTAAAGGAAGAGAAGGGGGGTGTAAGGAAAAAAGAGTTAAAAGGGGGGGTGGGGGTGTAAAAGTATAAGCTTATTTACATTTAAATATAGAAGTTAAGTGACATAAGGACAGGCATTTACTAGGTATTTGGTTTTAACTATTGATGGCCATAGAGTGAATTATCTGTAGCCATAGGTTTACGTAGGTATAAGAACACACACATATAGAAGAAGAAGGGGGAAGAAGAAGAAAAGGGACAGGAGGGAGAGTGGGAAGAAGAAGAAAAGGGACAGGAGGGAGAGTGGGAAGAAGAAGAAAAGGGACAGGAGGGAGAGTGGGAAGGAGGAGGAGAGAGAGAGAGAGAGAGAGAGAGAAGGAGGAGAGACAGTAGAAGGTAAAGGTATTGATTAATCCAATTATAGATACCACTAAAAAACTTCATAAACCACCAAAGCCAATGGACGAACGTAGCCGGAAACCACGTAACATGTATCCGGGCATTTATTAGAGTCTGGAAGGGGGTCATTTGAGTCTCGGAAAAGGGTCATTTGAGTGAGAGAGAGAGAGAGAGAGAGAAGGAGGAGAGAGAGAGAGAGACGAGAGAGAGAGAGAAGGGAAGAGAAGCAAGAAGGGGAGGGAGTATAAGGCTAAAGGAAGAGAAGGGGGGTGTAAGGAAAAAAGAGTTAAAAGGGGGGGTGGGGGTGTAAAAGTATAAGCTTATTTACATTTAAATATAGAAGTTAAGTGACATAAGGACAGGCATTTACTAGGTATTTGGTTTTAACTATTGATGGCCATAGAGTGAATTATCTGTAGCCATAGGTTTACGTAGGTATAAGAACACACACATATAGAAGAAGAAGGGGGAAGAAGAAGAAAAGGGACAGGAGGGAGAGTGGGAAGAAGAAGAAAAGGGACAGGAGGGAGAGTGGGAAGAAGAAGAAAAGGGACAGGAGGGAGAGTGGGAAGGAGGAGGAGAGAGAGAGAGAGAGAGAGAGAGAAGGAGGAGAGACAGTAGAAGGTAAAGGTATTGATTAATCCAATTATAGATACCACTAAAAAACTTCATAAACCACCAAAGCCAATGGACGAACGTAGCCGGAAACCACGTAACATGTATCCGGGCATTTATTAGAGTCTGGAAGGGGGTCATTTGAGTCTCGGAAAAGGGTCATTTGAGTGAGAGAGAGAGAGAGAGAGAGAAGGAGGAGAGAGAGAGAGAGAGAAGGGAAAGGAGAGAGAGAAGGGAAGAGAAGCAAGAAGGGGAGGGAGTATAAGGCTAAAGGAAGAGAAGGGGGGTGTAAGGAAAAAAGAGTTAAAAGGGGGGGGGTGGGGGTGTAAAAGTATAAGCTTATTTACATTTAAATATAGAAGTTAAGTGACATAAGGACAGGCATTTACTAGGTATTTGGTTTTAACTATTGATGGCCATAGAGTGAATTATCTGTAGCCATAGGTTACGTAGGTATAAGAACACACACATATAGAAGAAGAAGGGGGAAGAAGAAGAAAAGGGACAGGAGGGAGAGTGGGAAGAAGAAGAAAAGGGACAGGAGGGAGAGTGGGAAGAAGAAGAAAAGGGGACAGGAGGGAGAGTGGGAAGGAGGAGGAGAGAGAGAGAGAGAGAGAGAGAGAAGGAGGAGAGACAGTAGAAGGTAAAGGTATTGATTAATCCAATTATAGATACCACTAAAAAACTTCATAAACCACCAAAGCCAATGGACGAACGTAGCCGGAAACCACGTAACATGTATCCGGGCATTTATTAGAGTCTGGAAGGGGGTCATTTGAGTCTCGGAAAAGGGTCATTTGAGTGAGAGAGAGAGAGAGAGAGAGAAGGAGGAGAGAGAGAGAGAGAGAAGGGAAAGGAGAGAGAGAAGGGAAGAGAAGCAATAGAGGGAGGGAGTATAAGGCTAAAGGAAGAGAAGGGGGGTGTAAGGAAAAAAGAGTTAAAAGGGGGGGTGGGGGTGTAAAAGTATAAGCTTATTTACATTTAAATATAGAAGTTAAGTGACATAAGGACAGGCATTTACTAGGTATTTGGTTTTAACTATTGATGGCCATAGAGTGAATTATCTGTAGCCATAGGTTACGTAGGTATAAGAACACACACATATAGAAGAAGAGGGGAAGAAGAAGAGGGGGAAGAAGAAGAAAAGGGACAGGAGGGAGAGTGGGAAGAAGAAGAAAAGGGACAGGAGGGAGAGTGGGAAGAAGAAGAAAAGGGACAGGAGGGAGAGTGGGAAGGAGGAGGAGAGAGAGAGAGAGAGAGAGAGAGAGAAGGAGGAGAGACAGTAGAAGGTAAAAGGTATTGATT
>JARPZY010000003.1:2616929-2618392 GCA_036172905.1 Meloidogyne graminicola
GCCATAGGTTTACGTAGGTATAAGAACACACACATATAGAAAGAAGAGGGGGAACAAGAAGAAAAGGGACAGGAGGGAGAGTGGGAAGAAGAAGAAAAGGGACAGGAGGGAGAGTGGGAAGAAAGTGGGAAGAAGAAGAAAAGGGACAGGAGGGAGAGTGGGAAGGAGGAGGAGAGAGAGAGAGAGAGAGAGAGAGAAGGAGGAGAGACAGTAGAAGGTAAAGGTATTGATTAATCCAATTATAGATACCACTAAAAAACTTCATAAACCACCAAAGCCCATGGACGAACGTAGCCGGAAACCACGTAACATGTATCCGGGCATTTATTAGAGTCTGGAAGGGGGTCATTTGAGTCTCGGAAAAGGGTCATTTGAGTGAGAGAGAGAGAGAGAGAGAAGGAGGAGAGAGAGAGAGGGAGGAGAGAGAGAGAGAAGGGAAGAGAAGCAAGAAGGGGAGGGAGTATAAGGCTAAAGGAGAGAAGGGGGTGTAAGGAAAAAAGAGTTAAAGGGGGGGGTGGGGGTGTAAAAGTATAAGCTTATTTACATTTAAATATAGAAGTTAAGTGACATAAGGACAGGCATTTACTAGGTATTTGGTTTTAACTATTGATGGCCATAGAGTGAATTATCTGTAGCCATAGGTTTACGTAGGTATAAGAACACACACATATAGAAGAAGAAGGGGGAAGAAGAAGAAAAGGGACAGGAGGGAGAGTGGGAAAGAAGAAGAAAAGGACAGGAGGGAGAGTGGAAGAAGAAGAAAGGGACAGGAGGGAGAGTGGGAAGAGGAGAGAGAGAGAGAGTAGAGAGGAGAGAAGGAGGGAGAGACAGTAGAAGGTAAAGGTATTGATTAATCCAATTATAGATACCACTAAAAAACTTCATAAACCACCAAAGCCAAGGGACGAACGTAGCCGGAAACCACGTAACATGTATCCGGGCATTTATTAGAGTCTGGAGGGGGTCATTGAGTCTCGGAAAAGGTCATTTTGAGTGAGAGAGAGAGAGAAGAGAGAGAAGGAGGAGAGAGAGAGAGAGAGGGAGGAGAGAAGAGAGAGGGAAGAGAAGCAAGAAGGGGGAGTATAAGGGCTAAAGGAAGAGAAGGGGGGTGTAAGGAAAAAAAGAGTTAAAAGGGGGGGTGGGGGTGTAAAAGTATAAGCTTATTTACATTTAATATAGAAGTTAAGTGACATAAGGACAGGCATTTACTAGGTATTTGGTTTTTAACTATTGATGGCCATAGAGTGAATTATCTGTAGCCATAGGTTTTACGTAGGTATAAGAACACACACATATAGAAGAAGAAGGGGAAGAAGAAGAAAAGGGACAGGAGGGAGAGTGGGAAGAAGAAGAAAAGGGACAGGAGGGAGAGTGGGAAGAAGAAGAAAGGGACAGGAGGGAGAGTGGGAAGGAGGAGGAGAGAGAGAAGAGAGAGAGATAGAAGGAGGAGAGACAGTAGAAGG